>SKCR01029079.1:0-209366 GCA_019454045.1 Zanthoxylum bungeanum | reverse complement strand
ACATGGATAAAAATCCATAACTATATCCAACTTTTAAGAATGGACATGAATATTGGATATCTTGAATAATTTGGATCTGGACATGAAATTAATTATTCATGTCAAGTTGGAAGAAGTGAGGTGGGATAATTGCCCTCCTTAGATCCAAATCCTCAAGTAAAAAAATATGAATAAGAAAATTGGCATATCTACCAACAATCAAATACATATTATTTACTTTGAACACTCATTCAATTAACAATCATACTTCATATTATATAATTTTTTGTCTCATAACTCATTTGGTGCTCACGTGACATCAAATAAATTACTGGACAAAAAGAAATTATATTTAAGTCCTCATTTTGATTAATAATTATATTACATGAATTTAATCAATGTTTTTGGTACGTCGTATTTCCACATATCTCGATATCTACACGGCGTATTTAAATTAATGATTATGATATACTGAATTTTCTACACTACAAGAAATTACAGTTTTAGAGACGGAATATTCCGTTTCAAAATTTATAACGACGGAATTGAAACAGATAATGAAATTAGGGACGAAATTTAGCGACAAAAAAAATTCATCTCTAATTAGAGACGAAATGAAAATCCGTCGCTAATTAGAGACGGATTACTATTCCGTCACTAATTTTGTTTAGAAACGGAATTTTTCCGTCGCTAATCAGTCGCTAATTAGAAACGGATTCAAATTTCGTCGCTAATTAGAAACGGAATTCAAATTCCATCGCCAATTAGAAAAGGAATTTCAATTATGTCGCTAATTTTAAATTTATTTTAATTTTAATTTTTTTTTTTGTTAATTAGAAACAGAATTGTTCCGTCGCTAATTAGAAACTTAATTTCAATTCTGTAGCTAATAAAATTTTATTATTCTTATTTTTTATTTTTTTGTTAAGTAGACACGAAATTTTCCGTCGCTAATTAGAAACGGAATTCAATTCCATTGCTAATTAGAAACGGAATTGAAATTCCGTCGCTAATTTTAAATTTATTTTAATTTTAATTTTTTTTTGTTAATTAGAAACGGAATTAAATTCTGTCACTAATTAGAAACGAAAATCAATTCCATAGCTAATTTTTATTTTTAATCGATGAGTAGAAACAGAATTATTTTGTTTCTATTCCCGTCGCTAATTTTTAAAATTTTCAATCCCCCCAAATTTATTTATTCCTTTCGCGCCACTTTTTTTTTTAAAAAATAGAGACGGATTTTCCGTCGCTAAATAGAAACGGAATATCTATTCCGTCGCTAATTTTAGTCAAATTTCAAAAAAATTCCCGCCTTGTGAAAATTTCAAATGTCTACAAAATTTACACAATCTTCCCACTTTTCTTATTTTTTTTCCTCTATATATACATCATAATCTTTTAACTCTCAACTCCAATACACCATCCAAAATTTTCTTACTCAATTTCATATACCATCAAATTTTTTCATACCTCAACTCTCATTATCAATCTCTCATTTTTTCTTATCCCTTCTTTTAAAATTTCTTAAGAAACAAACGGTGGACATTTCGTAAATGGATGGTGGGTGTGTCGAAGCTCGCGATGGACATTACGGTATCTTGTATAATTGAAGATGTATATATAACAATTAAAAATCCATTTTTTTAAAATTTTATACAATTCAAAATTTTAAAATTTTCCCTTATCTAAAATTTTATAAATATCTCTACAATTATAAATTTTTCATATCTATATAATTATAAAATTTCCCCCCCCCTCTCTAAAATTTAAAAAAATTTCCTTTCTAAAATTTTAAATTTTTTCTTTTCTAAAATTTTAAATTTTTTTCATTTCTAAAATTTTAAAATTTTTATATATTTTTAAAATTTAAATTTCCCGCCTCTCTAAAATTTTAAAATTTTCGTTTTTTTTAAGTATAGCTACGGAAATATTTCGTCGCTAAATAATTTTAAATTTCCCGCCTCTCTAAAATTTTAAAATTTTTTTCAAAAAAAATTTATGGCTACGGAAATATTCCGTCGCTACATATTTTTAAAATTTTAAATTTCTCGCCTCTCAAAAATTTTAAAATTTTAGTTTTTAATTTTTTTTAAAAAAAAATTATAGCTACGGAATAGCTACATAAATATTCCGTCGCTAAATAGAAACGGAATTTCCGTTGCTATTTAGCGACGAAAATTCCGTCGCTATATATAGACGAAAATTCCGTCGCTATATAGAGATTTAGCGACGGATGGAATATTTTCGTCGCTATTTTTTTTGCGACCAACAAAATAGAGACAGAATTTTTTCCGTCGCGAATGGTCAATTAGCGACGAATTAGCTACGGATTTTTCCGTCGCTATTTGGCAGTTTTCTTGTAGTGCTACAAGATTCATGTATATTTTTTATGTTTTATATCTCTTCATTATGATATATACATATATAAATAGATATACATGATAAATTACACTTTTTATTTTGATAGATGACTTTATTTTATGGGACGATGGTCTTAACATGACACATTAACCGACTTTAATAAGTGCTACTTATCTTTTATTTTTTATTTTTGGAAAATAAAAATCGTAGCAACCGCGGATCTTTCTATACCTAGTTAAATTATTAAATTTTACAATACAAAACCCGTCAATCTAATCAAAATGAGTTTAAAGGCTTTCATTCTGCCATCTCTCTCTGTGCGTGAAGGTTGACTTTTGTGTGCTTCCATCAAATTCATATAGATGAGGTGCCCACTACAAACACTTAATGGATTAGGGGACCCTCACTTTAGAGTGATTAGGTTTAGACAATTTTGACATACACTTTGTTTGACGGCGGATTTTTTGGCCTCATGTAATATGGGAATATTACCCTCCGAGGTAATCCTCCTTCAACGGTGAATTTGTTTGGTTATTGGGGAAACCAAAAGCAAAAACTTAGCAGAAGACAGAAAATACGCCAATCGACAAGGAGATTTAACGTGGTTCGGTGGATTTGGATCCGACCTACGTCCACGGACACAAACTGGATGACACTTTTATTGCTGAGATATGCTTCTCTGATATCTCTTGGATTTACAAGTGTGATTACAATGATCTTGATGATCTTGATTCTGATGTTTTGGATGCCCCTCACATATGCTCTGCCCCCCTATTTATAATGGTTAAGAATCAATTCTTACTTGTACAAGAATTCCCAGTCTAAGATGGTTTTCTTTTCCTATAAGGTTTCCTAGTTGAAACAATTCCCTTTCCCATAAGGATTCCTAATCAAAACTATCTTTTCTCTCTTTATCCTATTAGGATGTTGACTTTATTAATTTTACCCACATGGAAGTAGGATAATTAAATATCCTATCTTGTAGGAATATGATTTCTTATCTATTATAAATAGGGGGGCAGAGCATATGTGAGGGGCATCCAAAACATCAGAATCAAGATCATCAAGATCATTGTAATCACACTTGTAAACCCAAGAGATATCAGAGAAGCATATCTCAGCAATAAAAGTGTCATCCAGTTTGTGTCCGTGGACGTAGGTCGGATCCAAATCCACCGAACCACGTTAAATCTCCTTGTCGATTGGCGTATTTTCTGTCTTCTGCTAAGTTTGCTTTTGGTTTCCCCCATAACCAAACAAATTCACCGTTGAAGGAGGATTACCTCGGAGGTAATATTCCCATATTACCCTGAGGCCAAAATCCGCCGTCAACAGTTGGCGCCGTCTGTGGGGAATCCTACAAAAAGCAACTCGCGTAAAGACAAATGGCGGAAGGCGGAAACCAACAATCATCAGGGAACTCAACTGCAGACCGGATGGAAAAGATCGAGGAAAACTTTAGGAAAGATAGGAGGAAACCAAACTCTACTAAAACCCATAGTAGACCGGTTGGAAAGGATGGAAGGAGCGCACGACGGAAGGTTCGAGGCCGGGACTAGCCAACGAAGGAATGAGATAACGGAAGGAAAGAGAATTGTCGATACAAGCGAAGACGACAGACCCCGGAGGAGGGAACCCTATAGGGTAAGATCTATGGTAGTACAGAGAGATTCCCAAACCGAGGACACATGGGAAGAGGAAGATGACGAATCATCACCGGACTCCTCCTACGATAGCCCTCACAGTACCCGAAGAAGAGGGAAGGAACGTACCGAAAAGGTGCGAGAAGACACCGACCCTGAAAAGCGCCACTCCCAGACAGCAGAAAAAAAGAAACCACAGGGGCCGGCATGGAACCAAAGACAGCAGCATGAAATCTTGGTTACGGGAGGAGCTGGTCAAATGGGGAGTATACCCCAATGCAAACAAAGGAATGACCAGGACGTCAAAGATGAGTCCCCCCTCACGGAAGAAATAAGATCAGAGAAATTCCCAAAAAGATTCAGCATGCCAACCATGGCACCCGTACAAAGGACATACCGACCCAAAACCCACATTGAGGGGTTTGTCCTGTTAATGGAAGTACAAGGGGTAACAGGGGACGCCATCTGCAAAGTATTCCCGCTCACTCTGGCCGGACCAGCCACTCTGTGGTACGAAAGCCTAGCCCCAAGAAGCATCAGCAGCTTCGCACAACTAGAAAGTCATTCATACGACACTTCAAGGGGGCTTGTGTCCCCAGGAAAACAATTGGAGAACTCAGGCTCATGAAGCAAGGAAACGATGAGCCTCTGAAGATATTTATTGAAAGGTACCATAGTATGGTACTCGAAGTCGGAGGGTATATGAATCCCCGAGGCCCTGGAAAGCTTGAAAAGAGCCTTGAGGGTCGGAAGGCTGTGGACCCATCTAAGGATCCAAGAACCCCGGACTACGCCACCGCCCTGGAGGTGGCCCGAAAGTTCGTTTTGTTAGAAAACGAGGAGAAATTATCCCGAAAAGGGAACACCATCAAAGATAGAACCACAAGGGAGGGCGCCTCTCGCCGAACAGAAAGAGAATCCAGAAGACCACCCCCAAAGCACAAAGAATTCAAGCCACTCCACCGGGGACGAACTTAGCACCTAAACACAAAGAGAAACAACCAAGCGATAAAGACTTGATCGGCTCGGGGTCGGGTTTTAGTCCAACCGAGCCATGCTCTTCTGGTCTGGGGATGGGACATTCCCCCAGAGCCATCTCTCTCAGCTCGGGGTCGGGTTTTAGTCCCACCGAGCCATGCTCTTCTGGTCTGGGGATGGGACATTCCCCCAGAGCCATCTCTCTCAGCTCGGGGTCGGGTTTTAGTCCCACCGAGCCATGTTCTTCTGGTCTGGGGATGGGACATTCCCCCAGAGCCACCCTCTCCGCTCGGGGTCGGGTTTTAGTCCCACCGAGTCATGCTCTTCTGGCCTGGGGATGGGACATTCCCCCAGAGCCATCTCTTTCAGCTCGGGGTCGGGTATTAGTCCCCACCGAGTCATGCTCTTCTGGCCTGGGGATGGGACATTCCCCCAGAGCCATCTCTCTCAGCTCGGGGTCGGGTTTTAGTCCCACCGAGTCATGCTCTTCTGGCCTGGGGATGAGACATTCCCCCAGAGCCATATCCCTCAGCTCGGGGTCGGGTTTTAGTCCCACCGAGTCATGCTCTTTTGGTATGAGGATGTAACATTCCCTCATAGCCATCTCTTTCGGCTCGGGGCTGGATTTCGTTCCGCCGAGGCCACTCGATGTAATGGATCCGTGGGAAAGCATAGCACGGGGAGAGACTATGCCCCCGTGACGATTGCTTGCTCCAGTGACACCGGACCTAAGGAGGAACATTCCCTTAGTATCCCGGACACTTTTTGATCCATTCATCATTTGGGTCCGGAGAGGCACAGCACGGGGAGGCGTTATGCCCCCGTAGCGTGCGCCTGCTCCAGCGCGGTAAGGAGGAGCCCTCGCGTAAAACGCAGGCTCCATAGTGACCTGACGTACAGAGGAGGTGCCCTTACCATACAAAACGCTCACCTGATCCAAATCCTGGTTCGCCAGGACGCTGAATTGAAAGATTCAGAATTGTGTTTTGGAGGCCTCAGACGGGACGCTGTTCTGAGACATCCGTGCTGTTATTTACATTTTAACGTTTTGCTTTGGGACAAGTGCTAAGTCACCCCCACATTTTGATTTTATTTGTCATAAATTTGTTTTTGTTTTTCACTGGTTTGGCAAGGGGACGCCCGTGCCAGATTCGGTAGGGCTTCAAAGGTTGATTCACTTCCCTTCTGAATAAGTCCCAATGAGTATTCGGCTCGGGGTTGGATTCGTTCCGCCGAGGCCTCTTGGTTAATCGGCTCGGGGCTGGATTCGTTCCGCCGAGGCCTCTTGGTTAATCGGCTCGGGTCTGCTCTTGTACCGCTGAGGTCGATGTTCTCGGCTCGGGGTCGGGTTACGTCCCACGAGTCAGCTTCTTTGGACTGGGGATGTAACATTCCCCCAGAGCCAAGTCTTTCTTTCAGCTCGGTCGGGCCACGTCCCACCGAGTCAGCTTCTTTGGACTGGGGATGTAACATTCCCCCAGAGCCAAGTCTTTCTTTCAGCTCGGTCGGGCCACGTCCCACCGAGTCAGCTTCTTTGGACTGGGGATGTAACATTCCCCCAGGGCCAAGTGTTTACCACAGCTCGGGGCGGGTTACGTCCCACCGAGTCGATCGTCATCAGTATAAGGACAAAGCATTTTTCTCCACGGGTAGATATCAGAATCCTCATTGACTGGGCACATGAAGGTGGCAGGAAGGATCAGATTTGCGGCCAAGGCATTTTTCTCTGCGGTTCCTAGAGTGACCACCGACGAATTCATCAGCACACCATCTTTTTTATAGTTCCCGGCATCAACTCGCAAACTCGTTGTTACCGAGAACTAGGGGATAGATGTTGATGGTATTTTTAGGCACTATAGTATTTAAACAGCACGGCAGGGACAAAAAGCGACCGGGCATTAATCAGATCGGCAGAAGCATTCTCAGCTCGAAGAACCATCATGGGCGACCTCATGAAGACCGACCACCCGGCGAGACGTGCTCCAGAAGATAAGAAATCATATTCCTACAAGATAGGATATTTAATTATCCTACTTCCATGTGGTAAAATTAATAAAGTCAACATCCTAATAGGATAAAGAGAGAAAAGATAGTTTTGATTAGGAATCCTTATGGGAAAAGGGAATTGTTTCAACTAGGAAACCTTATAGGAAAAGAAAACCATCTTAGACTGGGAATTCTTGTACAAGTAAGAATCTGATTTCTTAACCATTATAAATGGGGGGCAGAGCATATGTGAGGGGCATCCAAAACATCAGAATCAAGATCATCAAAAAATCATTGTTGAGAGACTTGTAAACATAATAGACGCAAGTTTCAGTAATAAAAGAGCAGTTCAGTTTGTGTCCGTGGACGTAGGTCGGACCCAAATCCGCCGAACCACGTTAAATCTCCCTGTCGATTGGCGTATTTTCTGTCTTCTGCTAAATTGTTTTTGGTTTCCCCCATAACCAAACAAATTCACCGTTGAAGGAGGATTACCTCGGAAGTAATATTCCCATATTACCCCGAGACCAAAATCAGCCGTCAACACACTTAAATTATTATATACAACTCCAATGGAAATGCACTCGGGCAACTCTCATACGTCATCGTTTTCATTATTTAATCACCTCTAATTCTACAAACTATGAATTATGGATTAATCAAAGGTTAAAATAATAAAGGGCTGTTAATACAATAGATCCCGTCTATCGAATGCAGCAAGTCAGTGGTCAAATGACTCTACAAGATTGAGGGAGCCACTTAAAATTAAAAACCGGCCCAGCCAATGGGATGAGTATAAGTTAGTTAAATATATCCTTGAACGATTGAATTAATTAAGAAAATAAATATCTGAGATCGGAGGAAGTTTTGGGTACTGTTGATTCAACGGCCAGGGTCGTTTTATCCCCTAGCCATTGGCTACTACGGTTTTAATCGGAACCATTCGATTTCGGTTGGAATCATCTAATCTTTGAAATCGAAGGTTTTAACAGTTTTGGTTTGAACTATTGGAACCGTCCGGTTCCATTCAATTCAGCTAGAGTCGAATCCTAATCTAAAGGAACAAAATCAATTTCGACTCTGATTCGGTTTCGATTATGAACCAGAATCATGATCGAATCTAGTGTTGAAGCATCGTGTGATGACCCAATCCATCAAAGAAAACACTAATGAGATATTATCTTCTTTGAAATTATACGATAACCCTTCAATTTTTGATCTTAGTAAAGACATAAATATACTAAAAATATGTTCAATTTTTGATCTTAGTAAAGGCATAAATATACTAAAAATATGTTTTATTAATTAAGAGAGTTTATCAATTATGAACACATCTATAATATCTTTCCTAACGATGTCTCACACAATCTCATCCCCTCCTTCATTTAATTACAGAGTCATATAATCATATAATTATTTTAATTATTTTAAATTTTATTGATAAAAGTATATAAAATGACACCTCTCCCTTCAGCACTCCACAGCCACAGAATTTTATACATGTTTATTATATGGTATTATTATATTTGCCTTTCAAGTAAAGACAGAGGCTGCCTAATGATGATAATATAGATAAAAATAAATTCATGATTTCTTATCATTGTGTCGAGGGAGACTTTTAAGTAATTTTTTTATATTGAATTTTAATATTTATTAATATTTTGTTTTTATTCTTATCATCAACATCGATTAAATCAAAGACCTTTTTTTTTTAATTCTTATCGTCAACATCATTCGATCAGGACCATTACTCACCACCCGTTCCATTCAACTTTTTTTTTGCCTTTAATTCTTTGTTCCGTCCAATTAAATATCAAGTTTTCTAATTGACATCACGTGATTGGTGGGTAACGCACTTGTGATAAGAGTAACTGTTTGCTATAATGGAATATAAATGAAATAATTTAATCAATAATTAATAATATGATTTAAAATAAATTTTTTAATTATTTTTTAATATTTTAAGATACATAATATAATAAATTATTTGATTATTATATGAATAAGATGATATATTTAGATTTTCTCGTGTAAGAAAGAATTTTATTTCTTGTTTTCTTTTTTCTCCTATCGTGCGCCTTTTTTGTAACAGTCTTTCTATTAGTCGAATGATTAAGGGCAACTAACTTAAGAGCCCCTAAACTTTATTTAAAAAAAATAATTAGACCACTATTTATAAAAAGACAAATAGCCCTCAGGACGTGATTCAAAAATAACCTCCGGACCTCCTTTGATAAGTGATTTTTTCCTATTTAAATGAAGACTATAATACTATTTTACCTTTACTTGAATAGACATAATTCGCTAATATATGATAGAGATGACAATCAATCAGTACTAATTAGGATTTATCAATTTTAATTCCGTCTCAACTATAAATTTAAAACAAAAAATCGTTTTGAATCACATATATAGCGATTTGAGATTCAGATTTTTTAAGATAAAAATTTAGGATTTAAAATGAAAAATTATCATAAATCCTGACCTAATTTATTATGCAAGATTAAAAAAAAATATATCTTGAATATTATACCAAAAAATACGAGATCACAAATTTCAGTTGACACGATCTCTAGCAGATGGGAGTTTGGATAAAAATTGTTGAAACAAATATAAGTCTAATTGTCTATTTAAGAAAACCTTGAGGTTTTTGTTGTATCTGTCCTAATAATTAATTAAACCACCCACTGAGTCACTAACCCATAACCCATAACCCATGACCCATGACCCGTCCCACTTTACCCTCTATATATAAAAGCATACTTCGTTTGATTGGTCATACAAGAAATCAAAATCAAAATCAAATAGCAAGCGAGGCGTCTCTCTCTCTCCCCCTCACAGGTGGCTAGGGTTAACTTACAGTAGCTCAACTAATTTTCATTTTCAGAATGACAAAGGTTTATCCAAACGCCAACGTAGCAGCAGCAGCAGCGGCCAAATCAACTGTCCCCACTTTCTCCGCCAAGAACCCCGCTTCCAGTGCGAATGCGGCCGCCGTGCTGACTGTCTGGAAGAAATCCCTTCTATTCAACTGTAACGGCTTTACCGTATATGACTGCAAAGGAAACCTAGTTTTTAGAGTTGATAATTACATGCAAGGTAATAAAGGTGAAATCGTCCTCATGGACGCCGCCGGCGAGCCTCTCCTCACCGTCCGCCGCAAGGTATATACAGTCTTTTATTTTACTATTTTGTTTGTAACTGTGCTGAAATCCATAATAAGTAGTGGGTATTTACTTATATTCTGCTATCATGTTAAAATATGTAACCAAACTAAATTCAAAAATTATTTTATATTTTTAAACCAAATCACTTCTCACTTTCGTTAAATATGATGATGATAACTTATAAAGTATAATTCAATTTTATATTTGATGAACAGAGGTTGAGCCTCGGAGATAACTGGGTGGTGTACGACGGAGAGAAAACTGACGTGAATCCGCGATTCTCGGTAAAGAAAAACATCAATATCCTCAATAACAAGTGCTTGGCATACGTCAGCGGCGCTACTAATCATGCAACAGGATCGTCGTCGTCGTCGCCGAACAACCAGAAGAACGTGATGTATGGGATAGAGGGGTCGTACACCCAGCGAGCATGCGCAGTGTACGACGAGGAGAAGAGGTGCGTCGTGGCGGAGATCAAGAAAAAAGAGGCTGCTGTTGGAGGAGTCGCGTTTGGCGTCGACGTGTTCCGTCTGATAGTGCAGCCTGAGATTGACTCGGCGGTTGCCATGGCTCTCGTCATACTTCTGGACCAGATGTTCGGATCTTCCAGGCGCTTTTCCTCTTAAATCAAATTTTGATTGCATCAAAATTATCATCTTTAATTTTCATTTCCGTACATAGGAAGGTATATATTGTGTTATTTGATCATTTTTTTTTTTTTTTCCGGCGTGAATTGTCAGAAGCACCATCACCACAACCAGCGTCCCCTCACCCCCGTGCCCCGTCATCATCTCTGTGTTTTTTTGCCCGTACAGCTTTGGTTTTTTTCCTTTTAAATAAAAAAACCAAGCTCCAACTGGGGGTACATGTAATCAGATAGAATTAATATTCTCTCTTTCTTTTTTTTTTTTCTTTTTTTTTTTTTAAGTGCTGGGTCACTGGGTTGCTGTGACCATTCCCCATTTCCCTTTATAAAGGAATAAAAAGTTTACGAATCACAAGCTAAACGAAAGCTTCTTTCTTATCTTTTTTGATCATTTATTATTATTATTATTATTATTATTATTCGCATAATATTTTCTTTAATATGAATTAATTAAAAGATAAAAGTTTATCTTTAATCTATGCATGTATGTAATGTCTGACATAGAGAAGTATGATGAGTGATTACTAACATTCGAAATGATATTAAACAAATTATTTCCCGCTTTACATATATGAATCATCATGGACTTTGTACAGAAACAAATTACACTATAACTTTGTTTGGTGTTTTTTTTTCAAATGAATTTTGTCCAAATTATCAACATTAAAAGTCATATTACCACCTGTTGACAAACGCGAAATCGCCCTGGAACGAAAGAGTAAAGGACGAAAAGGCTGAGCTTCAAGAGAATGATTCGGAGAGTTCTTGCAGAGTAGAACCATGCAGTACCAGACACGAGATAGATCTTCCAACGAACAAGGCTTTTTTCGAATAAGCCAATTCATTTGGGAACCTGCGGATCCACTCTTTTTCCTATTCAAAGATCAGCCCCTTGTCTCCGTGTTTTCACACCGAGAATTCTTTGCAGATGAAGAGATGTCAAATGGGCTTCTTACTTCCCAACCAGATCCTCCTACATCTATATCTAAAGGCTGGTTTATCAAGAATACACAAGAAAAGCACTTCGAATTGTTGATTCATCGCCATAGATGGCTTAGAACCAATAATTCATTATCTAATGGATTTTTCCGTTCTAATACTCCATCCGAGAGTTATCAGTATTTATCAAATCTCTTCCTATCTAACGAAACGTTATTGGATCAAATGACAAAGACATTGTTGAGAAAAAAGATGGCTTTTTCCAGATAAAATGAAAATTGGATTCATGTAACAGGAGAAAGGTTTCCCATTACTTAGCCGGAAAGATATGTGGCCATGAAATAGAGATTAAGTGGAAGAGAATTGACTGGGTGGTAGAGTCGTGGAAACACCAGTTTCTTCCATATTTTGGACCTTAGCTCCATGGAACAATATGCTACTGCTGAAACATAAAAGAATTGAAATCTTAGATCAAAACACTATGTATGGATGATATGAACTGCTTAAACAAGAATTCTTGAACAACGAACCACCAGAGCTATTACTAACTACATAAAAAAATTCCATTAATGAAAGATAAAGATGTAAATCTATTGGAAAATCAAAAATACGCATGTCGGATGAAATGGTTGTTGCTATCTGCTCCAATAACGAATCATTGGTTTAACTGAATAACTAAATAAAATAGATTGACCATTCTCTTCATCTCAGGTCGATGGATCTTCTCAATTGGAAGATCCCCTATATGGATAATACACATTCCAGTTGACCAACCCTAATTCGAATTCTTTTGTTCCGAAGGAAAGATATCCACGATGAGGTTCGCCCTATTCAGATATTCACGACCAAGAAGAAGAAGTACATGACGACCAAAGTAGCGATTAGAACGTGAACATGTAATGCAGTTGATCCCACGACTACAACAGTTAAGCTCACTCGTACAAAGAGAATGTTGGGAAATCTCTAAGTCCCGAGGTTCGAATCAAGCATAAAACATACATGTGAATACATCGAAGAAAGTCACGGAATACTTACATCGATCGGTTGAGCGATGCGGTGGACAACAAAAATATTTTATGCCCTCCTCCAAGCTCACGGCAGTGAGCAGTTTGGTCATCCAAGAAATCGACTATGGTCCTCCATGCAAGCTCCAAGCTTGTGATGAAACGATTCTATGCACACGGGTGGGTTTGTGTGCTAGCACTTTGATTTTGCAATAAAATCACTCCTTTACTGTTCCTATAGCTCACGGAAGTGAGCAGAATTTGAAGGAAGAACAACCCACTTTGGGCGTGAATGAGAGGAGAGGGAAGAGAGAAAAATGTGTGTGTTAGGTTCTTGTCTAAATTGGTAATTGATTTTATTAAAATCATATACACACTTTTACTTTCAAAAGTCAAACTAATGAAATCCAATAACCTTGCGTGTACCACACTCATTCACCAACCAAACAAATCATATCACTCAATCAATCAAGTGACAAGTTGTCACATCACTCAGAGTGACTAGCGATTTGACGCTTGATTTGACTTGCGTGCCGCATTCGAATTCGAAATGCGAATGCGCTCGCAAATAATCCCGGGCTTGGGTTCGCTAATTCCAAATTAACGAATTTTCCGTCGCGACGTAATTAAATATAATTTAATTAAATAATCATGCCTAGCATAATTACTATTCACATCGCTAACGAATTAATTCCAATTAACTCGTTCGCCCGAATTAAAATCTAATTTTAATTCCGCGTCGAAATCCAATTTCGTTTAATATATCGAATATATTAATTTATCGATTAATTCCAAATTAATCTTTCTCTCTCTTTAAATGATATTTTATCCCAGATAAAATATCTCCGTAATTAATCACAGATTAATTTTCTCTCTCATCTAATTAATCCCATATTAATATATTAATCTATCGATTAATTCCAAATTAATCTTTCTCTCTCTTTAAATGATATTTTATCCCAGATAAAATATTTCCGTAATTAATCCCAGATTAATTTTCTCTCTCATCTAATTAATCCCAGATTAATAAAGTGCGAGTCATACGTCATCGGTGAATCTTCGGGAAGGGACCCATGAGATCCCCGGATATGTTGCCAGTAAATTCGGTTGTCAGACTATCCGAACACGTACGTACCTAGTACTACGTTTTACCGATTTACAAGACAATGTTGGCCTCTAGCAAAGCGCCATGCCTACCCAATTCTCCATAAACAAGTTTACAGGAATAAGCGATCTATATCAGGCGTAGTATACGTGGTATCGTGTATGTCGATCCAGTATCGGATATCACGTGCTAGGCCTGAGGCTGAAATTGTGTCTTCCCCGTACGAAGCATATGTCGGATATCTAGTAACTAGTCTCTATAATCGGATATACATGACCTAGTCATAATATCCCGATAGCTGCAGCATTTAAGAGCACCAGTACCGTATCCTACGAGACATCATCTCCACTATTACTGGAGTGATACTTCCGTCTTGACATCACACCCAATACACTACGATTCTCGATATATCCAGAATAGGCGTACACAGAACCGTTTAAAGCCATGGACGACCAAAACCAAAGTATATTGATTGTCGCAAGTATTAGCGGTGCAAGTATCAGGTTAAGACCAAATACATCTACCCTAATTTCGGACTTCCATAGACACATAGTCATACTACCAATGGAATTTCGAAGGGGTCTATCCAGAGCGAAGCTGTTTTCCGTACTATCGGTAAAACACAACCTCCTATTACACTTGCATGAGTATCCAATACCCAAATATATGAGAACTATGCTATTGTGCCCTCACAACGCACACAAGTGTAATACTAGTCTTTTACGTATTTATCGATGTCCAATCTCGATAATACTCTGACTAGGGATATTTAATGATTAATCCTTCGTGGACTGATACTGTCTCATATCATCTCAATCCAGGAACTAATCATATGGACCTCCTATCATTTTATACATCTAGGTGATCTAATCACAAAAGATAAGAGAGCAATATTCTTTGTCACATAGTTAATTTGTACAACAACACCATGATCTGTACAAATAGTGACGCTATGGGTCATAACTGTCCAACAATCTCCCACTTGGCCTATAGCCATTCACTCGAGTGTCTAACACCCGAACTATGTACGGTTCGCTCAAACTACTGAGGAAAGGCTTTCGTTAGCGGATTTGCATGATTATCGTCTGATGCGATTTATACAATCATCACATCGCCATGATGTATGATCCGAACGAATCAGATGAATAGTCAAAGTATATATCTAGATCGTTGATGAGACCATTAATTCTTTAGCATGTGTTGTAGCCTCGCTAAGCTGCTAACAGAACTATATCTAATATAATTAGATTTCTTATTGACCCAGATGGCTTCTATTGCTGCCTCAGCTGCAGCAATAACCCGCATTTGTTGTTTATTCGATAACAATATCTTGCTTGGAAGATTTCCAACTCACTGTTCCGTTATTCAAACTGTATAGTACCGTTGTTGCGACTTATAGTCGTATTTATCGGTTAGGAAACTTGCAACAGTGACCATAGTCACTTCAAGTTCTCATTCTTCATAGTTTAAGACAACATCCTTAGTTCTCTAAGATATTAAAGCATGTTCTTAACATCAATCCAGTGACTATCACTAGGATTGGCCTGATTGTGACTTCATATGCTCAAAGCGTATGAGACACCAGATCACGTACATTTTTCAATGTACGATTTCTCGGAGAGTGTCAACAACTTTAAATCTATCCCAGTAGATCTTTATTACTAGAATAAAGGTTGTTTCTCCCAAGAATTCTACGGAGAATTTTTATGAAAGCCAAGCTTTCACCGATTGTAATATGGGAATATCATTTCCAAGAAATGACATATTATCATTAATTTTATAGGACATTATTGTCAGTGCACTCCCACTAACTTCTTATATACACAAGAATTATTTTCGTTTTGAATTAAATAATATACCATTATGATACATCAAAACGATAATTCCAAGAACACTATGCTTGCTTCAATCCCTCTATGGATCGAATAACTTGCAAACCTTGTTTGCTAGTTTTGGTACGACAAAACCGTCAGGATGTTGTAAACATCCTCCAAAAGGTTTCCTTTCCAGGAAAGCGATTTTCCCGTTCAGCTGTCATATTTCATAAATGAAACATGCAGCATTAGCAAGCATTATCCAAATGGATTTACCATGGCAACAGGTAAAATATTTCGTTGTAATCACACAATGTTGATAACGATACCTTTTCGCTAAAAACCTAGCTTTATACGTTGGTTTGTTGCCTTCCATGTATGTCTTCCTTGAAGACTTATATAGTACCAATAGGCATAATGTCTTCCGGTACATCAACTAGTGTCCAAACATAGTTGATATACATGGAATCCATTTCGGACTTATGGCACTTTGCCATAATTGGGAGTCGATACCTTGTATCACTTCCTCATACGTAGTCAGTTCGTATTCCTCAATAAGATTGACATCTTTATGAGGTGAGATCAGAAACACATACCCTAGGTTGTTTTCTGACTCTCTCCGATCTACGCGGTTCTTGTGTATTTGAAGATTACTGGTACAGTTTCATCCTTGATGAACTGTTTGTGTTCCATTAAGGACTTGGTGCCTTGAACAATATTACTCCGATTTTCATCGAGTTTTATTATCCTCCCACTTACCCCTGCATATCGGTATTCCTCTTAGGAAAATCGTATGGCAAGCAACAATTAAATTGTTCTCTAGTGAGTTGTATAAGTACTATACTTTGGTTTCCCTAGGATAACCTACAATTAGGCACTTATCCGATTTGGGTTCTAGTTTGGTATCATCTAAACATATGCCTAGCATGCCCAAATCTTCAGGAATGAGAAAGCCCGGTTTCTTTCCTGTTCATATTAAATATGAATTCTATCTAACAGATTTTCATAGAACCTTATTCAAAATAAGTATTGCACTGTTAATGCTTATCCTTTGAAGGAAATGGTAGCTCAGAGCGACTCATGATTAACCTTATCATGTCTAACAAAATTCGGTTTCTCGGTTCGGACACACCGTCAAACTGACGTGTTCCAGGAGGAGTCCTCATTGAAAGAATACTATACGCTTTCAAGTATATTAGAAACTTATTGCTTAAGTATTTTCATCATGGTCTAACCGTGATGTTTCAATACTTTAGCCGATCTGTTCATCTATTTCGTGTCGAAACTCTAAAAGTTTCTGATTCGTGTTTCAAAAGAACACATAACCACAATGCGATGTCACATCCGTAAAGGTCACGAAACATTCATATCCACCTCTAGCCTAGCAAGACATGGGCCCACTTACGTCACTATGAACGAGGGCTAACAGATCAGTGGCACTTGCACTTTTACCAAGTAAAAGGTTTTTTAGGCACTTTGCCCAATAAACTAGATTCGTAGACATCATTTGAATGGAATCAAATTTGTCCTAGTACCCACTCTTCGAAAGTGTGGATATACGACTCTTGTTTAATTGTGTCCCAGACAACATTGCCACAAATAAGTCTCATCTGATCAAATCAGTTCGAGCTACTTGTTTGTCATGTTATATGTTTGAGATTTATTTATATTCAAAATATAAATACTGTTATTCACATCTAATGTGTTTATCTCAATATCATTTTTTTAAATAAAACACTTTAGTGTTCTAGAATATAAAGGTATACTGGCAACGAGTTATACTCGATATAGAGATAATGTTTCTAGTCAAACTAGTTACATTATAACAGTTTCCTAATTTAAGTACACACCCGAAGGGTAGTTCCTAAACTTAGGTTTCTACGGTTGAAACAGCGACTGTCGTCCCGTTTCAGATTCGCAGATTAATCTTATCTGAAGTCAGTATCCTGCTCATAGCAGATTCTGCACATCAGTACATATATTTATGTAACACACTAAGTATTTTAAATCCAATTTTAACACTAGTAGTGAACATATTTATGACAAACATATTTAAAGACAGAGCCTTGCCCTTTCTTTATTCCTTCATGTCTGCTTTGTCCATACGGCAGTCACGCTTCAGTGACCCCGTTTGCCACAATTTAGGTAGACATTTTGGGATATATTTTTTATCTTCCTAGAAGATTATAATGATTTTGCCTCTGTCCTTTTTCACATTTTAGAAGCCTTTGGCCAAGCCCTGGGTTTCTAGAATATCGAAGTAAGGTGCGTCTTGCGCTTCTTGCCTTATTGCAAACTTTGGCTTTGTCTTCTTGAGAATAGCCATTAACTCTCCAAGAGTTATTAATTGTAATTTAATACTTCTAAGATCTAAGAATAGATCTATGAAGATCCTTCAATTTCATTATCATACTTTAAGAATCTAATCCTTAGTTCTGATTAAGAAATTAAGGAGTCTATTTGGCAAGCATAATGGATTTAAGCACTAAAGTTATCATCACATGAATCTTACAAAGATCATGCTCTACTATTTGCTTAACTCCGGGCTTAGGCCTAAGATGTTATTTTATCAAATAAAGTAACTTCTTAGTTTCCAAGACTATCTTGAAGTTTTATTCCCAATTTGAAAAATAAAGTCGTTTAAATACATTTTCCCTAGGATTATGTTTTAAACACTAATCTTTCAATTTATCTTGATTCTAATAGTCCAACTATTTAATCAACGATTTCAGGTACTATGATATATAATGATTACTATAGTCCAACTATATAATCAACTATACTTTGATTTGTTAAATTCAATTATATTGATTACTATAATCCAATTATAAAATCAACTATTAATTGAATAGTTTGAATACAGTCCAACTGTTTTAAAACAACGATTTAAATATTAGTCCAACTAACATTTATTTATTTGACGAATGATATTTGATTGAGCGCGTATGACAAGTAATTAAACGAATATTAAAATCTAATACTTGCCTCCCACTATTTTTCGGCGAGCCTCTAACCCTCTATCGAGTACTCGGGAAACCGTGTTTCCTAGTGGGCTAGGATCCTGTTAAATAACACACAATCTTGACTTTTGCCAACAAATTGTATGATACTTAACTAGGTAGATCTCTAAGATCAATTGAATCCAATCCAATTCCTAGATCCAGTAGGTGGACATCCAAGTCCGAAACATATATCTTATATATGCCAATATATCCAATATATTCCCTAACTTTTTCCTCTGAATCAACTAAGCATTGACTTTGGCACAAAAAACTTAATGATCCTAGTTAAGCGGAACCCATTGACCATGGAAAGTTTCGTAATCAATGTCGATGGACAAGAAGTGATCTTGATTTTGGCCAATAAATCACGACTTGGACAAGACACCAATATGGAACAAAGCTCTCGTGATTCAAACACATCCTCGACGGACAAAGGCCTTGACTTTGGCCAACAAGCCAATACCAGTCTTGGATCTTGAGTAAAAATCACTCAATGGAAGGAAAAAATACTTAATATTTTACGAGGGTTTTTCGCGTGCAAATTGACAACCAATTTATTATCTTTGTTAAGGTCTCATCATCATACACCCTTAAACATGCATTCTAACTACATAATAAGCGCGTATAAATAAAATAATAATGATATACGGATGGATATTTAAACACATTGATCCTAGATCAAATCTCTCATTTTCCTCTCTTCCGCTAGCACAAGTATTTACTTCTACCCGTTACACTACACTTCTAAAGAAACCTCATTTACATTGAGGGGAATAGGTGAGAAGAGAAATACATGAGAAATGAGGTAATAGGCTGGACACGCAGGTCCAATCATAAATTCCAAATTTATTACAACAATTTCTAAAATTACCCCACTCATCTAATATCCATCCGATATACATTATTCATACATCGCAACCATGTATTCACACAAGCATGTTATCAATCAATCTAATCAAATTAATTAATCTGATAATTAATGACCATCCAATGTTCAAACAACGATTTGATTTTGCGCGAGTCAAACTCGTTTTTCGAATAAGTACTCAAAGTACGAATTCTTGAATTAAATTAAACTACAACATTAAATCCAATGTAATATATATTTAATACTAATCACTATTTAATTCCAAATTAAATATTACATTTTATTAACGAACCTTTACGACTTAAATTCCAAATTTATCGTTACGGGTCTCAAAGCCCGATTAACGTCCAACGCTAATTTAATTAAAGTCCAATGGGATTTCAATTAATTTCATAAGGTATGGACTTTTGGTCAACATGGGTCAAACCCAAAGACTAAAGCCCATTAAAGGAATGACCCTTATATGCCTTGAAACCAATTTAGGCCCATTAGGCCCAATTAATGTTAAAGGTCCATTAGTCGCATTTGGACTTTACGGAAGTGGTTTTGGGCCCAATTGGATCCAACCAATTTAGCCTAAACCCATATTGGTACAACCAAGCCCATTAAAGCCCAATAACAATTTTCAAGCCCAATTTCTAAAATTGGCCCAACATAATTAAATTCCAAAATCCAATTTCACAATTTGATTAACCTAAAGTGTATAACATAATTAACTACCCAAATCAATATTTCTAAAACATCGATTAGCCTAATTAATCATGCTCATTATCAACAAAACAAGTCCAACACATTTTATCAAAAAATCAAACATATTTCATGCTCTTAAAGTCTCGGCCATAAGGGTAATTTGATGTTCGATTCGAATTCAATCCAATTAAATCCAATTCAACATTAAATCATCATTCCCGATTGATTCCAACTCATTCAATGAATCAAAAATCAAAATTCCAAGACATTTAGGGCTTAAATCAATTCGGCCAAGCCTAATTATTTGGGCAAAATTGTTCCAAACAAACTTTCAAGAAATTTATCCAATCAATCTTCAATTAAACATGTATTAAGCATACTCAATCATCCAATTTCATTAAATCATGCTCAAATACATTTTTCCCCAATTTTAACCCTAAATCAAGTTTCATGCTTTTACAAGCTCTGATACCATTGTTGGGAAATCTCTAAGTCCTGAGGATTGAATCAAGCATAAAACATACATGTGAATACATCGAAGAAAGTCACGGAATACTTACATCGATCGGTTGAGCGATGCGGTGGACAACAAAAACATTTTATGCCCTTCTCCAAGCTCACGGTAGTGAGCAGTTTGCTCCTCCAAGAAATCAGCTTTGGTCCTCCATGCAAGCTCCAAGCTTGTGATGAAACGATTCCATGCACACGGGTGAGTTTCCCTAGCACCTACGGACGACTCCGGAAGTGTGCTAGCACCTTGATTTTACAACAAAATCACTCATTTACTACTCCTATAGCTCACGGAAGTGAGCAGAATTTGAAGGAAGAACAGCCCACTTTGGGCGTGAATGAGAGGAGAGGAAGAGAGAAAAATGTGTGTGTTAGGTTGTTGTCTAAATTGGTAATTGATTTTATTAAAATCATATACACACTTTTGCTTTCAAAAGTCAAACTAATGAAATCCAACAACCTTGAGTGTTCCACACTCATTCACCAACCAAACAAATCACATCACTCAATCAATCAAGTGACAAGTTGTCACATCATTCAAAGTGACTAATGATTTGACGCTTGATGTGACTAGTGATTTGACGCTTGATTTGACTTGCATGCCGCACTCGAATTCGAAATGTGAATGCACTCGCAAACAATCCCGGGCTTGGGTTCGCTAATTCCAAATTAACAAATTTTCCGTCGCGACGTAATTAAATATAATTTAATAAAAAATCATGCATAGCATAATTACTATTCACGTCGCTAACGAATTAATTCTAAATTAATTCTAAATTAATTCTAAATTAAAATCTAATTTTAATTCCGCGTCGAAATCCAATTCGTTAATATATCGAATATATTAATTTATCGATTAATTCCAAATTAATCTTTCTCTCTCTTTAAATGATATTTTATCCCAGATAAAATATCTCCGTAATTAATCCCAGATTAATTTTCTCTCTCATCTAATTAATCTCAGATTAATAAAGTGCGAGTCATACGTCATCGGTGAATCTTCGGGAAGGGACCTATGAGATCCCCGGATATGTTGGCAGTAAATTCGATTGTCGGACTATCCGAACACGTACGTACCTAGTACTACGTTTTACCGATTTACAAGATAAGGTTGGCCTCTAGCAAAGCGCCATGCCTACCCAATTCTCCAGAAACAAGCTTACAGGAATAAACGATCTATATCAGGCGTAGTGTACGTGGTATCGTGTATGTCGATCCAGTATCGGTGTCACGTGCTAGGCCTGAGGCTGGAATTATGTCTGCCCCGTACGAAGCACATGTCGGATGTCTGGTAACTAGTCTCTATAATCGGATATACATGGCCTAGTCATAATATCCCGATAGTTGCAGCATTTAAGAGCACCAGTACCGTATCCTACGTGACATCATCTCCATTATGACTGGAGTGATACTTCCGTCTTGACATCACACCCAATACACTACGATTCTTGATATACCCAGAAGAGGCGTACACAAAATCAGTTAAAGCCCTGGAAGACCAAAACCAAAGTATATTGATTGTCGCAAGTATTAGCGGTGCAAGTCTCAGGTTAAGACCAAATACACCTACCCTGATTTCGGACTTCCAAAGACACATAGTCATACTACCAATGGAATTTCGAAGGGGTCTATCCAGAGCGAAGCTGTTTTCCGTAATATCGGTAAAACACAACCTCATATTACACTTGCATGAGTATCCAATACCCAAATATATGAGAACTATGCTATTGTGTCCTCACAACGCTCACAAGTGTAATACTAGTCTTTTACGCATTTATCGATGTCCAATCTCGATAATACTCTGACTATGGATATTTAATAATTAATCCTTCGTGGACTGATACTGTCTCATATCATCTCAATCCATGAACAATCATATGGACCTCCTATCATTATACATCTAGGTGATCTAATCACAAATGATAAGAGAAGCAATCTCCTTTGTCACATAGTTAATTGTACTACAACACCATGATCTGTACAAATAGTGACGCTATGGGTCATAACTGTCCAACAGAGAAAGCCCTGATAAATGAAGACTCAAAAGAGCATTTTTTTTTTATTTCGTAGTTTATAACTTTTAGGACTGTAATTTGTGTGCTTGCGCCCCTAGGAGGCTTATTCACTTAATCAAACACCCCAAGTTGGGACTTTATCTCAGAAGGTTTGAACCTTACACATTTCTCTTTCTCCGCGTATAAAATCGAGCAAACAGTTTTTTGGCGACCACAGTGGGAGAATTGGTGTAAGCAGTGGAGATGCCTCCGAAAAGAAACACTCAAACTCGCTCAAGTACGGAGGAACGAGGACTGGAGCAAACCAACCAGCCCCACGTTCCAGCCGTAGTGGGTCATTTCGAGGGTCTGGTAGACGCTAGTCGATACGAACCTATGTGAGAGCTCAGCCCTAATGTGATCCACGTGTTGTTCGGTGAATTCACACAGGACATTGTCGAACAGGTTAGGCTGCAAATACTCATGTTATAGATAAATTTGTCTCGACTAGCAATTCATATTATGAAAATATAGCCAGACACCTAAGTTCATTAAATGAATTAATGACCAAATGTGTAAACGGCGGGACAACACTGTCGTGGACTACGCTTCTCCATGCCCCGAGCAGTCAGGAGGCTGGTCCGAGTAGTGTTCCTCTCATAGGAGTCAATATCCCTACGGCTTCCAGTGGAGGAATAAGTCCTGGGGGCAGTTGCCTACATTTAGGGCCAAATCTACACTAATGGCCAAATATGGCACAACACGAAGTGGTGTTGCCCAAGGCATCCAGGTTTCTCAGGGACAGAATCATGATTATGTCCCACTTGTGAGAGGGCCACAACCGCCACCCATAGCAATGCCATTTAATGGGAATGACATGTTAAGGGAACAAATGACCGAAATCCTCTAAAATCAATTCGGTCTAGGAGTACGGCCAATTCGGCCGAGGTATCGTAAGCCATATCCCGATTGGATCGATGTGGCATATCCATGGCCTACAAACTATAAAATACCAGATTTTTCTCTGTTTATGTGGTCCGGGGAAGTTTCTACCATGGAACACATAGGCAATTTACCCTTCAATGTGGAGAAGTTACTGATCTCCATAAGTTGAGGCTATTTCACGGCTTACTGTTAGGAATGGCTTTCTCCTGGTATGTCAGTCTACCGCCCAATTCAGTGGAAAGTTGGCCATAAATGGAACAGCTATTCCATGCACAATTCTACAAGGCCGAATCTGAAGTGGCCTTGGCTGATTTGGCAAACTTAAGACAGTTACCAGGAGAATAGTCCGGGACATTCTTATAGAGATTTAAAGTGGCTCAAGGCCGGTGTTACATGCCTTTACCAGAAAAAGAATTCGTGAGAATCGATTAAAGCTGCCTTAATTTCGACCTAAAAAGAAATTTCAAGATCGTGAATTTTGGGACCTCCCCCAACTCATCACTAGCGTGGTGCGTTATGAATGATTACTAAAGGAGGAAGAGAAAACAAAAAATTCCAGCAAATGGACATATTACCGGAACATCGATTTTGAAGTAGGCGAAATGGACATCAAAACGGCCGACTTGTGTTTGGCTGAATTGGTTAAAGCGAAGCCGTATGTTTGTAAGTCGTGAGCCAAACCCTTAGCCAATGAAAAAAATGATAAAAAAGTAGAGACTTATCTTTTGATAGCACAAAATTCGATGCCATATTCGATCAGTTATATAAGGACAAACAGATTAGCTTGAGCGATCGCCATACGTTGCCAAGCGCCGAACAAATCGGCGGTAAAAAATATTGTAAGTGGAATAATACGTGGTCCCATTCAACTAATAACTGTCTTATTTTTCGAAATATTTTACATGATGCCATAGAGTCTGGACGAATAATGTTCGAAAAAAAGATGGCAACGGACGACAACCCATTTCCAAAGCCAGTGGAGTTAAGCACGATCAACCCGGATCTTACCCAATTGAATTTCCCAAAATTTAATGTGGTCCTAGATGAAGGACATGATGGTCGTCGTCCAAGTGCTCTAGAAAGGATTAAAGCACCTTAAGAACGAAAGGATCAGGAAAACCTTTGTGTACAGTGAAAGAACAATATAGAATGGATGAGAGAGTTGGAAGACACTTGTGAAAAGCCCATAAAGAAAGAGCCAGAAGCATGGCAGCCACGGACCTTTGCACTTAGGTTCTATGGCGAGAATTCAAACATCGTCCAAAATGTGAAGACGTTTAAGCCGAAAATTCATCGGCCCAACATATGGCATTCGTACCGAAGGCCGTATTCGGGAAAACGTCTAGGCAGGAACTATCCTCATGTGGACGAAATGACGTGGACGCAGTTGAGGAGACACCAGAGAAATTATGGCCGTATGATGTGCCAAAAAGGTGAGGTAAAGGCCACCACATGCCGTAGTCCTCGTACCACAGAGAAACCAGAGGTAAGTAACAAGGAAAAAGATAGCAAAAAGAGACAATCACGAGCTGCAAGGAATGCACCAAGTTTGACAAGCGAAAATGGGATGAAATAAACGATGAAGAACCCCCTATCGTCATTCAGTTCGGCAGTATGCCACCAGCCGTGGCCAACCATTACGTGTTGCCCGGGAAATTCAAGGGGGACAACAGTGGGAAAGCTGGAACAATAGAAGATGTCTATGAAGGTGATGAGACAGAATTTACAGCGCTTTCGATAACGGATAAGAAGCTTTAGATGAGGAAATGATTGACATTAAAGAAGAAATAAACACTAGGACCGAAGCGATGAGAAGGGAATATCACATAATCGGCTTCTTAAAGAGTTATATGAAGCCGACAACCCTGTGGTCGGGACGTTAGGAGAAGATTTGGGACGATCTCCATTCCTCGTCCTATATGGGACGCCAAAGATAAAATGGACCGTCACCAGGGTGGAAAAGCGAAAACTGACCGTCAATAATGTTTCCCACAATGCACCAGTCACATTGCCACTTTCTAGATGGGAAACATGAGGATAAGTACCTCGGACCAACGGTGAGAGTGAGAAAATAGGCCTATCAGGGAATGTGATATTCTCAAAACCACCACCGCAGATGACCAAGCATTTACGGCCACTGTATGTAAAAGCAAAAATCAATGGGAACCCATCACCAAAGTACTGATTGACAATAGAGTAGCCATCAGTGCAATACCGTTATAGGATGCTAGAACGTCTAGCGAAGTCAGAGGAAGACCTCATCCCTACGGAAGTGGTGTTAACGAGTTTTAATGGAGGGGTGACAACGGCCAAGGGGGTCCTTCCATTAGACTTGCAAGTAAGGAGTACTACGAAAACAGTGATGTTCTTCGCTATAGATGGGCCAACTACCTATAATATGCTTTTGGGACTAGATTGGATACATGGTAGCCAATGTATCCCTTCATCTCTTCATCAATGCCTAGTTTTTTGGAACCGGAAATGTGAGGTTGAAATTATACACACCGACAACAAGCCTTTCGATGCAGAGACGAATTCGACCGAGTATTTCATATACGAAGGAAATTACGAGCCGACCAGAGTTCTGAATGAAGGAGAAGATTCGGCCATTGTGGCTAAAAATGACGAGCCATACGTTGCATGTCTGCTAAATGATTTATTCATGCAAACAATGCCAACCACAGTGGTCTTTGGGGAGTCAACGCACCACAGTTCAAATGGAGAAGAACAAACAGAGTAAAGAATAAACCGCACTCGCGGCTACCAAGGCCAATCTAATGGCCTATATGACGGAACGAGAGAATGAGACCGAAGCTCAGGCCATGATTTCAGCCTTAAGGAATAAATTTTTAGCACACTAGACGGAAGACGGGATAAGAGAGGCATGTGAGGTAGATTATTTGCTGGAAGGAAGTCACGAGGGCGAACTGGAAGAAGAAGAATACGCTCTGAATGGCCCACATAAGGCGAGCATGTCAAGGGCAATAATGTATTGGATGAGGTAAATATGGGAAGCGAGGACGATAGACGCATCACTTACATCAGCAAGGAGCTAGAGGCTCAGGAACTCGAAAAATTAATTGATTTATTACAAAAATACAAAGATTGCTTTGCTTGGGATTACAATGAAATGCCTGGTTTAGATAGGACGTTAGTGGAGTATATGTTGCCAATCATGCCAAGCCATAGATCACATAGGCAGCCTCCACGGAGGTTTGCACCCAATGTCATGCCTGATATCAAGAAAGAGGTTGAACGCCTGTTGGAGGCGAAATTTATTAGGACGACAAGATATGTAGAATGGTTGTCAACTATCGTCCCGGTCAGGAAAAGAATTTAAAAATAAGAATATGTATAGAATTTAGGAATTTAAACCTAGCAACACCAAAAGATCAATACCCCATGCTGACGATAGATTCCCTGGTAGATTCCACGGAAGGGTATCAAGTATATTCTTTTATGGATGGATATGCGGGTTATAATCAAATTTACTTCGCCGAAAACGATACACATAAAACAACTTTTAGGTGCCCAGGTTCCTTAGGGTGTTATGAGTGGGTAGTAATGCCGTTCGGCTTAAAAAATGTTGGGGCCACTTACCAGCGGGCCATGAATTAATCTTTCATGACATGGTTGGCAAATTTGTAGAGGTTTATGTGGACGATATAGTTGCTAAATATGTGAACATGGAAGAACATTTTAGTCAGTTAGCAATGGTTTTTGAGCGAATGAGGAAATTTAAACTGAAATTGAACCCTGCCAAATGTGCTTTCGGATGTGTGAAAAAATTTCCTAGGTTTTCTAGTACACCAACGGGGAATTGAGATTGACACTAATAAATCTCGAGCAATCACTGAGGCTAAAACACCGCGAAACAAGAAGGAGTTGCAAAGGTTTTTAGGACAAATTAACTTCTTAAGATGATTTATCTCTAATTGTGCATGAAAAACTAAAGTGTTCTCCTCTCTGTTGAGGTTAAAGGACAATGACGAATTCGTCTGGACCGAAAAACATCAAAAGGCTTTCGACAGCCTAAAGAAATATTTGTCACAGCCACCAGTGATGGTACCCCCTGTGCCTGGAGAGCCAATGAAGTTGTACATATCGGCCGAAGAACAGTCAATAGCTGAGATGATCGCGTAAGACGATGACATGGACGTCGAAAGAGCCATTTATTATATTAGCAGACAATTGCTGAATTATGAATGTAATTATTCTCCAATGGAGAAATTATGTTTGGCTTTGTATTTTACATGTACTAAACTACGTGCCTACCTTAGGCCGAATATAGTGTACTTGATCACTAAAGTTAATATAATAAAGTACATATTTTCTCGTCCTATCTTGCATCAAAGAGTTGGTTTCTGGTCATTATCGCTTTCAGAATTTAATATATGGCATGAGCCCTAAAAGGCTGTAAAAAATCAAGCCTTGGCCGATTTCTTAGTTGATCACCCATGCTTAAGCACCATTAGAGAAATAGAAATGGAATTAGACGAATGCAGTCTGAAACCATGGACGATGTATTTTGATGGGTCTAGCACAACGAAAGAAGCTGGAATGTGCATAGTCTTAGTCAGCAAATTGGGAGAATCGTTCCGTTTCTTAATCAGGTTGAACGAAGATTGCACTAACAACCAGACTGAATACGAAGTCTTGATATTTGGATTGGAAATACTCCTTAATATGGGAGTAACACACGTGTCTATTAAAGGAGATTCGCAACTAGTGATCCAACAAGTGACAGGAACTTTTAAATGCCAAAGCCCATCGGTCATGGCACTATCAGATGTGGCTAAAGAGTTAGTAAAATTTGACCATGCAGAACTAGAACACGTTTCGAGGGTGAAGAATGAAACGACCAACAATTTGGCTCAAGCAGCTTCCAGATATAAACAGAAAAACATAGATGGTATATATAAAAGTGAAGAAGTTAAGCAAGCCCTGATGAGACGAAAGAGGGAAATGGATGTCACGACTATTGAAGTTCTAGAGGAGGATGATTGGAGGAGCGAGATCAAAGAATTTTTAGAACTGCCGAAAATGGAAAAGATCGAAGGCTGAAACTCAAAGCCTTGAATTATGTGGTATCGATAGACGTGTTGTATAAAAAATGCCAAGACAGTCTATTGCTGAAATGTGTAGGGCCGTCATAGTCCAAAACTATTTTGGCCGAGATACATGAAGGCGTTTGTGGGGCTCACCTGGCCGGAATAAAGATGAGATGGTTGATTATACGGAACAACTATTATTGGCTGAAGATGGGGGAATCATGCATCTCGTATGCCAAGGATGTATTGCTTGTCAGAAGCATGGGCCCGTTCAAAGGGCACCGGCAACCGAAATGATCCCTGTCATTAAACCATGGCCATTCATAGGATGAGCGATAGATTAGATTTGATAGGAAAAATCTATCCTGCATCAAGCAAGACGCATACTTTTATTATCGTCGCTACCGACTTTTTTACTAAGTGGGTGGAAGCTATTCTGGTAGTGGAAATCTCCCAAAAGCAGATCATCAAGTTCATAAAGGAACATATCATTCACTGATTCGGTATACCGCAAATAATAATGGTATACCATGGCACTTCGTTAAACGGTGAGAAGGTAAAAAGCTTTTTGGCCGAATACGGAATCCAGTTAGTGAACACCACTCCGTATTACCCTTAGTCAAACGGTAAAGGGTTGATTCGGAAGATGGTGACAGACAACACTAGGCGATGAGACGAATGTTTGAGTCAAGCTCTATGGGCCTATAGGACGTCACCCCGCGCGACGAGTACTTCGGTCACGCCATTTCAATTAGTATATGGTCAAGAGGTCGTACTACCAGTAGAAATGAATATCAAATCCATTAGGGCGATGTTGCAAAAAGAGTTGACAGAGAAAGATCACAACGAAGCAATGATCCAGAATTTGCTGGAATTGGACGATATTAAATGCGATATGCTAAATCATTTAGAAGCACAAAAAAGAAAAATAGCCAAGGGATATAATCTCAGAGTCATGGCTAAATCATTCAGAAAAGGCGAGTTAGTATGGAAAACTATATTGCGACTTGGTACAAAAGATCCGACATATGGCAAATGGTCGCCTAACTAGGATGGCCCATTCGAGGTAAAAGATGTGTTGCCAAACGGGGCCTATCATTTAAAAGATTTAAACGGAAGGGTGCATGCTAGGGTGATAAATGGAAAATACTTGAAAAGATATATGTCCTCACTGTGGAAGAATGAAAATGTAATGTCATTACAATAAAAACAAAATGTAGTAACTTAATATATATTTTCATTAATTAGGGATGAAAACGTCCTCAAAAGTACAAAGATTAGACAACATAACGTCATATAAAACATTATTAACTTCGGCCCGAAGATTGCCAAAAATCCCCAGGCAACTCCTTCATGGCCGAGAGTGTCTCTCTCATCAGATACCATTCCTTCTTCACTTCTGAATCCGCCATCTCTAAATCGGCCGAGCTCTTCTCGAAATCGATAGGGCCAAACCCTTGTACTCTGCCAAAGATGTATCCACCTCTGTTACTTGAGCGACAATAGTCCTCCTCTTAACATCTCTCCTCACACGGCTCTCCTCGATGAGACACTGAATTTCTTGTAATTATCGCTCTAGGTCCACGAGAATCGATTCTTCAGTCACCATTTCATTCGTGGTCTCCCTCAGAGTCTCATAAAGAGCATCAAGAGAACCGCAGAGTCTTTCTCACTTATTCAAGGAAGAATGAAGCCCAATTTTTTGGCTATGAATACTGCGATACCGAGAGATAAGGGCCATTATATCACTCTGCAGTTCTTGGAGGAAAAGTCGATCATCCACAGATATAGGCAAGGCATGAAGGGCTAGTAGTTGGTTCAATTCGGAGGAGCTTCTGTCCAATTGGAGAATGTTCTCTTGCAGAGCGGCCTGGCCAATCTCCAACATAGTAAAAGAAGAATACTGGCCGACGATCTCGCGAAAGACTTCCGGTACTGGCTACTGCTAAAGGCGAGGAAGGCCGAGGTGGAACAGAAGACAACCGGTCGAGGCGATCCAAAATGTTCTGGACTGATTGCAGCAGCGGGTCGGATGCATGTGTGCAAAGAAGAAATTAGCAGATTTAAACTAGAGAAATAAACTAAAGGAAGAGGAAAAAAAGGACTTACCGCCCTAGGCCCAGTATTCGGGTTAGATGGTCTATCCGCCAATACCTCAAAAATGTTAACATGCGGCTGCACAAGTCCTTGCTGAAGAGTCGAATATGAAGGAATTGAAGACGATTGCTGAGGAGGAACAGACAAAGACAGCCGGTCATGAGGCACAGCCTGAAGAGGGGACGACTCAGCAACAGGGGCTTCCAGTAGCAATACCGGTTCTTCCCCAGGAATTTGGACTGAGTGAACGGAAGACAATGGCCTTTCATAGATAGCAGACGGTTGAGCTGGAGAAGTAGAAGCTGCCCCGCCGAAGAGTAGAGGAATGAGGAGCCGAATATGACGACTGGTCAAATACAGAAGGTTCATGTGGCGAAAGTACATGAGACATCGCCCGAGGAGGAGAGGGCGAAAGAGCAGGAGACGACGGCTGTCCAGAGGCCGAAGTTGGTTGCGCCAAGGAATCTGGAGAGGCTGTCTGTGGTGATGGTTATTGCGGTCTAGTTGTAGGCTGAACATCTGCAGGAGAATCAGAATCAGAGGAATCAGAAATATAAATGACCTTCTCTTCTTCATAAATACGACGAAGTACGTCGTTTTTATACATAGACCGAGCCTCCTCTAGTAGTTCCAATTCGACCAAATTATAAAGGCCGTCTACGTCCCTATAACTTCCCCTAAGCCATGTGGCGGATAACCTGCGGACCAAGTGGTAAAGCCATTTGAGGTGACACCAAAGAGGCCCGTCATTCGGCTAAATAGGCTCTAGTACTTCAGCCTCGTCATCCGGATCCTGCACAATTGGTACATGATCGTCCGAAGAGGGGCATTCAAATAACGGATGGTCTCTTAGAATTTCCTTAACATTTGGACAAGAACGACCAAATTCTATATGTAGCTCTGTATCTTGGGGATCGGCCCCGGAAGAATTACCGGTAACAACTATCTCTCCATCCTCTCGTGTTTACTCCGTGATTGGAGCCTCGGCCGCTTCATCCTCATCCGATGGAAGCTGAATAATCGGCACTTCCGCAGGTCCTACTTCCTCGAGACCTTCAAATATGAGAGCTTCAGGCCCCAAAGTTTGGGTTGTTTCGAGGCATTATGGAGGGCGGCTCTGATCTCAGCACCTACACAAGATACAAAATTTATAAGACTTCAACATATCTTAGACCGACGTACAGGAAAGATGAGAGTTTCAGATCGTACGTTAGGACGATGTACGAGTGACACGTCTGAATCAGAGCTATGGCTGGGGGGAAGGCTTCTTCGTTTTTACTTGTTTGATTTTCTTGAGTTTGAGCATTCCAGAAGTCGAAGCATGTGGAACGTAAGTACCACATCATTCGAGAGGTTATGTCACGAGAGGATATTGTCGTGTGCAAGTACCGAGTGAAGATAATGTAGCGGAGCCGCTGACGAAGGCCATACCTCCGAAGTTGTTTGATAAACACGTGGAGTCGATGGGTATTAGATACAATCGTTATTGGCACTAGAGCAAGTGGGAGTTTTTGTTGGGGTTGGTGCTCACAGCGCCAATTCCCGGTTGTATTTCTGTGTAAATACTTCTGTAAAACATTATTATTATGAATAATATATACAGTTTCTATAATATAATGAATCTTTTAATATGGTAAAGATGTAATGACCCTAGAATGATTAGTCATGATACAGTTGCAAAAGCGTCGCAACGGACATTGAGTAGTATCATGACGTTGTCATTCTCAGACAATTCCTGGTCAAGGTTTACACTACTTGGTCAGTATAGTAAACCCGTTGAGACCGGTACATGTCATATATTGGAATATATGATTCCAATGGTTTTCTCAATGAACCATAAGTCTTGGAGACTAGTATAGACGTGTAGGTGTTTATAGCGGATAAACACTGAACGATTCACCGAAGATTCTTAATGGATGGTACACCAGCGTCAATAAGAATCTTCTTGGGTTGAGTAGCACTTGTGATTCTTAGACTTGAGATGCCATTGTGGGCACATGAGACATCTTCTACACTTAGATGGCAGTCACGTCACCGATCTATTTAGATCAGACCTCCGCCTGTTCGTTGGGTGTAGATAGATCCTCAGGGTGTCCTATGTGTATCAAGATATGATCCGTCAGTTCTGTGTACCAGAGCATAGGTAGTCCATATAATTAGGAATCAGATAAAACCATGGGCCCGTGGTAAAGTTTAGAAGTTAGTTATAAATATTCTTTTGAGATTGCTAATAGAATAGTCGACTGGATAATCCCCATAGAGTTTTGACGTTTACATCTATATCTCTGGGATATATCCGGATACCTGTGACGGAGGAATTATACATTTGCCATGACCTCGACATGTATGATTCAGCTAGTTTATCCGTGATCGTCATAATTTACGGTGGATAAATTATGGACACGAAATTGGATTTCGTGACGGATATACTTGAATCTAGAGAGTCTCAATAATGAAATAAACTTGTAGAGCACTAGAGCAACATTAATAAATAATATTGATTGTTTATAAAATCGTTTAAAGGTTAAACGCAAATTACATGTGTAGGGACCCGATAGTCATTTCCTTAATTGTTGTGTATTTATATTTAATACTTGATTATTTTAAATACTGTAAATACACATTAATTAAATGTCAAATTGAGATATTTGACTAATATCATAAATGAATATATGTATTAGATATTTAATGTAATATAATACATATATTTAATAAATTTGTATTTAATTAATTATTTAATTGTTAAATGATTAATTTAATTAAAATATAAATATCTTAACTTTAGATATTTATTTTGAAATGATTAAAGTTGCCTTTTTTGACTTTATTAAATATCTTTAAAGGTGTTTTAGATATTTAATTTACTTTATCAAATGAATTTGAAATGAAAATGAAATTAATATTTTTGTTTTTTGTCTTGGCAGATTCGGCTAAGGCCAAATTGTTACAAGTATATATTATTTTCATTTCATTTCATTTTTTAACCTAATACACTTTAAAGAGATAAACTCCATTGAAGAAACAAAAGGGAGCTTGAGAAAAGAAAGACAAAAATCAAGAAAGCTTGGATTTTTAGTAAGTTTCTTGAACTTGCTATTAGTAAGGAAATTATTCCTTAGGTTCTAGGTTTTAATATATGATATTCTTAGGTTATTTCTTTCTTTGTTCCTTGTGTTTTTTCTTGATGGAAGTTTTGATGGAGGTGTAAAGCATGTGTGATGAATGAAGTGTATGACTATTGTAGTAATAAGCTTTCTTTTAAGGTTTTGGAAACCGTGTTGCTAATCTAGAGTTGTTGACCCACTCTAAGATTACCTAGATTTGATCTTGAGTTGTTTCATTGTGTTGAGACTTGGATTGGATGTGAGAATGATGATTGAAGTAATTGATTTAATGTATTTGGTCTAATTTGTCCAATTTGTGGAAATTGAAAAATTAGGGTTCATAACTAATTCCGAATTTGGGGATTTTCATATATGTTGTGTAATTGGATGTGTATATGATGCATATAAAGTTTCATGTTGATTGGATTACATCTTGATGTGTTTTGATGCATGAAATGACAAAGTGCACACTTTGGCACCAAAGTGGTGCATTCGGCCAAGGGTCCAATTTTTGGGCATTTGTGTTGTTTTGGTATTTTGATGTTTTGAACATGCTAAGTTCATCTTAGAAATGATTTAGAATCATTCAAAATTGATTTCATCAATTTCGGACTAAAATGGACAAAGTACCAATATAAGGGCAATTCGGTAAATTCGCTTAATATGATTTATTGAATTTATTTTCATAATTTGATTATTGGAACATTAAATAAATATGTTTATTTAATTAATCCAAGAAAAAGTTTTGAAATCCGAAAATACGATTTTCATCGCTTCCGCTGCGTTACCGGATTTAGCCCATAGAAAACCCCCTACAAAAAACTTACGCCATATTCGAAGACCCGATTCGTCCTCTTCTGACTGAGGAATGTCATGAGCAAATGATGGGCTGTCCCCCGCAGAAAAAGAGAAAAAATAGGGAACCTGAGAAAGAGTGTAGAAATATTCAAAGACGACGCGAGGAAGAAGAGAGGATGGCCGAAGTTGGGCAAAAAGAAGACCGACGCAGGGATAAGGATGATTTGAGTCAATTGTACCGAAAACATGTAAGTAGGCTCGGAGCCAAAGCTGAACGAGCCACAAAGGGCCATAGGCAATCAGTGAAACCCCCGACCGAAGTTGTTTTTGGAGGACGGCCAAACCACGATAAATGGCGGCCAACATGAAAGATTCCAGGTCCAAACAACGACCATTGGCAAGGTCAGAAGAGATGGGGAGATAGCCCGCCACAGGCTTTTGGCTAGGTGCGCAAAAGATATATTTGCACAGCCAATAGTGAAGGAAGGCCGTACGCTCCAACTTCAAAACAGGACCGGTCGATTTTGAAAATATGCGAAGAAAAGAAGAGTAGGACGAAAAGGACGAAGAGTCCATTGGAGGAGAAGGAAAACGGAAGGTTGTATAGGCCGAGATAGGCGCACCCAGAGGGGCCAACCCGGTGAGAGCACTGATATCACGAAGAGTGATAGTAAAAGAACCAGCAGGAAAAATGAATACAGTGTATTCAGAGGGTCAAAGAGTAAAGAGATAGGAAACAGGTTTCGGTCAAATAAAGGTAAGGCCGATGAAAGTTCGATGAAGGGAAGGAAGCTATGTTCCTCTAGAAAGGCACGAGTATCCGCATGCAATAGCATACGTTGGAACCAAGAATCAAAAGCGGCATCGGGTTTGGGCCACGTGCGAATAAGGTTGGATTGAGCCAAAGGAGAAATACTAATTGGCTCCGAAAACGGGAGACCATAAGAGGAAGGGAACCGTTGAGCCGGCGAGGCTGTGGAAATGGTGTCATCTTCAATGAAAATGGGACCAAGCGCACACTGGCCGTAGGTCTCATCGATGGTATGAACATCGAAAGTGCTCACGGATGGATCGTCCAACACCATCTTATAGTCGGAAAAAGTTGAGGAACCAGTTTTGGGGGCAGAAGAAGAAGACGCCATTAACGCAAGATCGAAGGTAAGAGAGAAGGGAGGTTTACAAAGAGGGTCGAAAGTAAAGTAAAAACCAGAGCGGGCTAAACCCTTATATAAGCAGACGAAAGATTTAAACCAGGACAGATGTCGCAATGCAAATCGCCGAAAGATAGAAACGGTGGGAAAATGAAGAAAATGAAGAGTTGCCTTGGACATGTGTTGGAACGTGATTCGATGAAGGGTGACGTGTGACGAAAGGAAACACCGAAGTGACGGGAGAAACAAGTCATTAATAGGCGTCATGATGAATGTAGTGGGAAAGGACACGCATCTATTGCAGAAGTGATGGGTCCACATAGGACTGTAAAGAGCGGCCTAATAAATTACGAGGCGCAAATTTCTCCCTCAAGTACAGGACGAGAACGTCTCCCTTAGGTTTGCCACACTCTTAGCGCCTCAGCGTCGTCCTTCAACAGATCGTCCAGACCTCAGCATCTCAACATTGGCCTTCACTGGATCGGCCAAATACAGGTGTCATTCCCCGGAAGCATCGTCCAGACTATCACCATTATCGATACGGGTGACACAAGAAAAACAGAGTTGATGTGACAACACCACTAGACTGCAGGTTGCTTTCGACAAAGTCAGGTTTAGGACAGAGAACCCGTTAGTCAATCAGGTAGCATATGAAAAGCATTGCAAATGAGAACAGTATCATGTCTTGAGAGTATTTAAAAGAAGGAGAGTTGACGAAGTAGCTTATAAGGAAAACCTCTCCCAACCGCCCAGCCAAAGGCCAATCCTACTCAAAACACCTCAGTTTGGTCTTCCATAACTAAGTAAATCATTTGGTTAACAGATGAAAGGGGAAAGAACAGAAGAAGCAGAACAGAGCCGGAAAAAAGAGAAGATCTACATGAAACATAGGCCATCGAAAATGAAAGCTTCTCTTTAATAAGGTGTGAAATGGAATGTAATGTTGTGGATGGGCTGCATCCGTTAGCGACCGTTGTCCAGGGTCCTCTGTGTGGAAGGTACTGCACATTCTAGTTGTGGATAGGTTACGCCCGTTGACAGTGGCTGACCGTGTTCCTCTGCGTGGAAGGTGCTGCACTCCTCGGCTTCACAGTTTCTCTGGACTGAGGGATCGGCCGGGTGACTAGCCAGTCGAGGGCGAAATCCCTGGCTTCACAGATTCTCTGGACGGAGGGATCGACCGGGTGACTAGCTAGTCGAGGGCAAGGAAAGAATGCCAATCGGACCAGCCCTCGATTGGTGTGGTGGTCTTCCCTGAACGAAAAAAGAACGAACCGGGATGGAAAGCCGAAAAATTCACCTCGATTTTCACTTCCAGTTCAATCAAGGTGAATTTGGGGGACAATTATTGAAAAAAGCGAAATCACCCTAGAACGAAGGAGTAAAGGACGAAGGCAAGAAGGGCGACGAAAGGAAGAACGATCACTAGATTAGAGCGAAAAGAACCCAGGACGACCAAAGCAGCGATTAGAACGAGAACATGTAATGCAGTTGATCCCACGACTACAGTAGTTAAGCAATTTTCCCTCCACGATCAAGCAGTTGAGACGCACAGCTCAATGGTTGAAGACACGATCCAACAGCTGCAGGGAGATACTGTAACTGCCCAAACGGTTTACAAGCTTCACTATAAAAGCTCACTCGTACAAAGAGAAAGCCCTGATAAAATGAAGACTCAAAAGATCATTTTTGTGATTTCGTAGTTTTTATAACTTTTAGGACTGTAATTTGTGTGCTTGTGCCCCTAGGGGGCTTATTCACTTAATCAAACACCCATTACTGAGACTTTATCTCAAGAGGTTTTAACCTTACACGTTTCTCTTTCTCCGCGCATAAAAATCGCACAAACACCACCACTATCAACTTTTATTTCACAATTATTAAAAATTTTATATTACAGTAGTTGTAGCTTTTAACACGGAGTTTAACTATTTTAAGATAAAAGAGCTACATTTATTGATCAACTACAGAGGAAAAATTATATTATGTTTCAGGTGTATATGTCATCTCTTATATTAATTGGGTCCACAATACAGCTGCTGTGAGAGAGATGATATATATATCCGAAATATGATATATTATAGGGTGATGAAATAAATAGTGAGAGTCAAATCTTGCGAGAAAGAAATGACGGGCTTTTAGTTTAGGCCCAAGGTCTTCCACAGCCCTTATCTTAGACCAATACGCACGCAACCGCGAGGGCAAGGTTTGAATGGGATGGACTGCCGGACCGAACAATAAATTTACGCCAAAGCAAAACAAAGGGCATATCAAGGCCTTCTTGTAACTGCAGTTTCGAATATAATTAATGGCCAAAACACAATAATGACAAACACAATAATGACAAACCTAAGTTATTAACTATAATTACATATATGCTATCAAATTAATTTTGGTATTTCACAATTAAGTTTAGGAAGGTAGCCTTAAATTGAATCATCATTATTTTTTTTTAGTATCATGTATAATTTACTGAAGAGTGCTCACACTATAGCGTGATAGGAGTCGAGAACTGTCCTTGAACTTTGATTACCTTGTACATAAGATAAATGATTTACTTGAGGAAAAAGATAAATCTCGATATAAATTCGAGATAATTTTTTTGTCCGATTATATAATTGAGATTGAGATTAATAATGTGGTGATGAAATTTGGGATGATAATGGGACTGGACAAGATGAAATTTGTCAATTTCGGACCCATTCCATTTATATAATTGAGATAAAAAAAAAAAAATCTTCTTAGTCTCGTCTCATATCCTGTTAAATCTTGTATCATCTCATTAAAACCCCTTCATGCTTTGTGCTCACGGTATAATGTCATAGGAGTCGAGATCTGTCCTTGAATTTTGGCTACCTTGTACGTAAGATAACTGATTTACTTGAGGAAAAAATAAGTCTCGATATAAATTCAAGATAATATTTTTGTCCGATTACATAATTGAAATTGAGATTAACAATGTGGTGATGACATTAGGGATGACAATGAGATTGGACGGGACAAAATTTGTCAATTTCGGACCCATTTCGTTTATATAAGTAAGATAAAAAATCTTATCAGTCTCGTCTCATGTCCTGTTAAATCTTGTATCATCTCATTAAAACCCCTTCATGCTTTGTGTCATGTCTCATCCCACTTAAAAATTAAGATATTTTTTTATCTTGTCCCGTTTTTAAAATCTAGACAAAAAATTATCACAGATCCGGTGTCAAACGAGACAAAAACCTATTAGAACATGATTAGATGGGAAAATTGCCAACTTAAATGACACACTGGCACCATTTTTTGAGCGTGCTTAGTGATCGCATATATACGTGAGCCCAGAGGCATGATACATGACACATATCATTTAAATTACAAATGACACCTATAATATAAAATGCTACAAGGACAAACCTGTAATTGTGTAAAGACAGTCACAGAGACTCATTGTTGCATTGCATCTAACACAATATTATTCATGGTAAGAATTACAAAATCGAATAATAAAAGAATATTCGTGGCCGTAGATATTTTTCTAACTTGTAGGTTGGAAAAAATCACGTGACGTTGACGCAGGGGTTTGGTTAATAGATCCAATGGCGAGACGAGCGAGGGGCGTGCCCCAGATCTACTTTAAGGACTCGTATAAATACATCGCTACTTGTCTTTTCTCTCAACAGACCTCCGATTCGCCTCCAAGCAAAACTGCGTGCCAGGTACGCTCAGAAAATGCAGTTATGATTTATTTGACTTTTATTTTTAATTTTAATTTTAATTATTATGCTTGTTTATTGGTGGCGTAGTTTTTTTTAATTACGAAGAAATCTGATTTTGTTGTGATATCAAAAATCTTGATCTGATCATCATTTTTGTTATTGATTGAGGAAACAGAGATGAGTAACTTTAAATTGCAAGAGCATCCAGGGCTATCAAAGAATAATATTGTAGCGGTTGTGGTTTTGGATGGATGGGGTGAGTTCAAGCCCGATAAGTATAACTGCATCCATGTCGCCGACACTCCCACCATGGATTCTTTCAAGCAGGTTTTTTCTTGATTCATTGTGATCTGTTTGTTTTTTGTTTTTTTAATTTTTTATTTTTATGTGTGAGGATTCACTGACTGGGTGTGTATTTTTGTTTGTCGTGGAAGTCTGCACCTGAGAGATGGAGGTTGATCAAAGCTCACGGTAATGCAGTGGGGCTTCCGACTGAAGATGACATGGGCAACAGTGAAGTTGGTCATAATGCACTCGGTGCTGGTCGCATTTTTGCCCAAGGGTATATGCTTTTATTCTTTTGGACATGTTTGTGGTGGGTGGTTTTCCCAGATTATTCAATTGGGAGCGATAACTAGTACTAAAATATGGTATTTTTATGTGTAGTATCTAGAGAGATTGATTCTTAAGTAATGCAATTTGGAGGACTTTGTTTGGGTATTTAAGGCCCAATTGAGTGGGACGCAATGTAGTTAATATATGTACTGTTGTTTTGTACTTTGTGATCTAATTGCCTTCTGATTGTGGTTATATATAATGCTAATTTTTGACATATTTTTTTTACCAATTAGTTAAAGATACCTGAATTTTAGCTGCCAATACTAAGATTTATTAAAATCTTAATGCAGTGCTAAGCTTGTTGACCTTGCTCTGGCCTCTGGAAAAATCTATCAAGGAGAGGGATTTAATTACATTAAGCAGTCTTTTGAAACTGGCACATTGCACCTCATTGGGTTACTGAGTGATGGTGGAGTACACTCCAGGCTTGATCAACTTCAGGTAAGCCTTCTACTTGAGGACTTGCGTCATTTTTTTTCTTTATTTGATATTCGCAATGGAGATTATTTATTTCTGTTTTATTGTTTTTTAATTTTGTGCAGTTGTTGATGAAAGGAGCTAGTGATAATGGTGCCAAAAGAATTCGCGTTCATATTCTTACTGATGGGCGTGATGTTTTGGATGGTTCAAGTGTAGGCTTTGTTGAAACTCTTGAGAAAGATCTTGCAGAATTGCGTGGGAAAGGTGTTGATGCACAGATCGCATCTGGAGGAGGTCGCATGTACGTCACTATGGACCGTTATGAGGTATGAAGTTATAGACTGACTGACTGAGGATATTTACATGCTTTTCCAAGGCCTTTAATCAAGAATACTATTATTGCTCTTTATACCACCCCTTCATTCCTTTATTCTTTTTGGGCTGTTTTTTTTTTATTTTTTGAATGGTGCCTTGTTTTGTCATTGTGTTTTTTTTTTTTTTTTTTTTAATTGTTAGTTAAACATCCATTTATTCATTCTGGATGTATTATCATGCTTCTCTATATGTGATGCCTGGGAAATGCTTGAGAAAGCTCTCTTCGGATTTTCTCCTTGTCAAAGTTATTGGCTTATTATTGGGCAACTATGATAATTTTTTTACACTTGGGCACATTTTTTTCGGTTAAATCTAGGGATTTTATGGGCAAACTCATCTTTAAGCTAAGATCAGCGGGAATATCTATGTTGTCAAAATTAATTACATTAATTGAGTACTTTGCAGAATGATTGGGACGTTGTGAAACGAGGATGGGATGCCCAAGTTCTTGGAGAAGCTCCCCACAAGTTTAAGAATGCAGTTGAAGCTGTCAAGAAATTGAGGGAAGTGCCAAATTCCAATGATCAGTACTTACCTCCATTTGTCATAGTTGATGAGAATGAAAAGGCCGTGGGTCCAATTGTAGATGGTGATGCGGTTGTTACTATCAACTTCCGGGCAGATCGGATGGTCATGCTTGCTAAGGCACTTGAATATGAAGATTTTGACAAATTTGATCGGGTTCGATTCCCTAAAATCCGTTATGCTGGAATGCTTCAATATGATGGTGAGCTGAAACTTCCCAGCCGTTACCTTGTTTCTCCACCAGAGATAGACAGAACATCTGGTGAATATCTAGTGCATAACGGTGTCAGTACTTTTGCTTGCAGGTGAGTTACCTCCTAGTTGGTCTCATGTTACCAATATGTAATAAGAATGTACTATTATACGCATTTGTTTTATGCATTTTTAACTCAGCTAGACATTGTAAATCAATTATACATAAATCAATAGTCCTAGTTAATCACCAATGATTCTTGGTGGATGGTGAAAATATTATGTCAGTTAATTTATATTTCTTTTTGGAAGGATTTAAATTTGTATTTTTTTTTTTCAGATTAATTTGCTTAATTAATAAGGTGACATATCTCTATCAACAATTTAGCCTGCTTTATTGTCTAAAGTCAATCAACTCAAGGTTTGATAACCATGTGTGTAGTGTGGTTTTTCCTAGCAGCTTTAGCTGAAAGAAGGATGTAGGATGAATATTTGATTTCTTTTTCTGATTTTTTAAAACGATAGATATATTTGTCTAGATAGTGGTTTTGCTCTACTTTGGGCTTATTCTGTGCAGAAAAGGATAATATATATTGCTTTCTGTTGCTTTTACTAATTTATATTTATGTGCAGTGAGACTGTAAAATTTGGCCATGTCACTTTCTTCTGGAATGGAAATCGCTCTGGGTATTTCAACCCAAAGTTGGAGGAATATGTGGAAATTCCTAGTGATGTTGGAATTACCTTCAACGTCCAGCCCAAGATGAAGGCTTTGGAGATTGCTGAAAGGGCAAAGAAGGCCATACTTAGTCGCAAGTTCCACCAGGTAATTTAAGTAATGAACTTAAGCTGTGATATTTAAGGCAGATTGTTGTAGTTGAACTGATTGACCTGTCCCTTTTCTGTTTGTTAGGTACGTGTTAACCTGCCAAATAGCGACATGGTGGGGCACACGGGAGATATTGAGGCAACAGTTGTGGCATGCAAGGCTGCTGATGAGGCTGTCAAGGTACACATGCATTTTAACTTGAGCTTCAGGATATCAACCGGTCCTTGTGCATTTTTATATTTTGATCAAGGGTAGTATTGTGTAATATAGAATATTGATTGATAGTTTAGTGGCATCATGATGATTGTACTTATTTACGTTTTCTAATGCATAACTTACTGGATTGCAGATGATCATCGATGCAATAGAACAAGTGGGTGGAATATATCTCATTACTGCAGATCATGGCAATGCTGAGGACATGGTCAAGAGGAAGAAATCTGGGGAGCCTCTTCTTGACAAGAATGGAAACATTCAAATACTCACTTCTCACACACTTCAACCAGTAAGATTTCTAAACTCCACTGGAGATATTTTAATTACTGAAAGAAAATGAGGAAAATAGTCGGATGTCTCTGAGCCACAAAAAGTTGATTATCCTGGCATTAAATTCTTAACTTTTGTTCTTCTGAGTGGTTCGGGTATTGATATCTGCAATAATATGTATCTTATTGTTTGGCGGTTTGAGGCTGAGGATAATACTTTTAGGGTGGTAAATTGTTGCTTGGTCAAGCGGCTGCCCTTGGCAAGGAAGGCGTTGGAAAACCTTCTCAAAATATAACCTCTATATTGAATTGTTTGGGTTTGAGCTGTGGTTTATTCATGAATCATGACTTGATGCATTCTCTACAAGGCCTTAACATTTATATATTATGCAAGCACATCATTCTCTCTTGTTCATGCTTATGGTTTAGTGCCTCAGCAATTGTTAGATTCGCTTTTTCACTGAAGATTTGCCTCAATTATCACTTGTTGAGATTCGCTTTTTCACTGAAGATTTGCCTCTCAACCTATCACTTGCTGAGATTCACATCACTAAAGCAATTGCTGAAGCATTTTTTTTTTTAATCTGAATTTTCTTGTGCAGGTTCCTATAGCAATTGGAGGACCTGGACTTCCACAGAATGTTAGGTTCCGCACAGATCTTCCTACTGCTGGACTTGCCAATGTAGCAGCAACTTTTATTAATCTTCATGGATTTGAGGCGCCAAATGACTACGAGCCAAGTCTTATTGAAGTAACTGACAACTAGGATGATGGGGATTAGAAAAATGGAGATCATTGCCTAGGTTTTTAACTTAGGGTGATTAAGATATAAAACAATAAATTAAATTTTGGAGGTCTTGTTTTGCATCGCCATACTTGGGCAGTTTTTCAATTCACATTCCCTTTGCTGTCTGTTGGAGGCAGACGGAACTACGTATCTTAAATTTTATTTGTGCTAAAACTATTACTTTCTTTTTTTTCAGTTTTCATTTGTCATTTTTCATTGCCATTATCATTTTCATAATCTTGTTTAATTAGATAGGCGAAGGTTTCCATGCATGAGAGGCCTCTTGGTATCTTCAGGTTGTTAAAAAGAGGGGTGTTTACAACATCAAATTTGATACATAAAAGGTGGTTGATTATTACATGAACTTTGATCAATCCCGTTGCTTGGTAGTTTTTTTTTTTTTTTTTTTTTTTTTTTTGTGGTCGATTGTTATAATAATATTTTAGTTCTTACCTTTTTAGAAATAGAAGTTTCAGTCTCGCTGTTTTAGAAAATACAAGATTTAAACTGTTAAATAATTTTTTTATCTATTTTTTAAAATAAATTTTTATTAATTTTTGGGTATTGAAATCATTGTTTATTAATTGGATAAAAATGACTCAATTAATTTAATTACATGGATTAAAGTTGGTATTTTTAAAATTATAAGGACTAGAGATGTAAAGACCCTAATAACTTCACAGCTGAAAATTCATTCTAGGGTTGAGGAAAGTAAGATCCAGAAGAATTATAAGCAGCGCCAGTAAAAACAACGATAACTGTATGCAACCTGAGAAATTTTGTGCTGATAGCATTGCCATTACTTTTATCTCGATCCTTATCGCTTAAATTTCTAGGGTTAATTGTTTTGCATCTGAAAATTGTAGCTAATGCTGAAGTGCAATTCGGCAGATTGAATCTCGGCCAAAGCAGCAATTGGAACATCCCTAGCTATTTTGACGACAGCCTTGCCCTTGACAAGTCTCAATATAGGGGTGACTTTGTATAAACTCTAAACATACTTGTATATCAAGTCGCATGTTAAGTTAGTTGTCATCATCTTTGTCATTTCATCCTCTGAGCATACGTGTTTTTGCGGGCTTGAACCCATAAGATAAGGTCCCTACCGGAAAACATCACATTGGCTATTATGTACCATTTTCCTAAACACGATATTCTTCATCGCCGAAAGATGAAATCTTGAACACGTTGTGGGCCCCTTCGCCAGAGATGTTAACATGTTGTGGGTCCCACCATCACAAGTACAACTCCTATTTTAGATATAAAGTGATTTCATTCAACCTATAAATGATTTAGAGTTAGGCAATTAAAAGCTGGCAAAAATGATATTGGCAAGTCATCACACGACCGTATTTACTGCCAACGTATCCGGGGATCTCATGGGTCGCTTCCTGATAATGCACCGATGACGCATAACTCGCACTCATTAATAATCTCGGATTATATAGAAGAAAGAGAAAAATTAATCTATGATTAATTACGGAGATATTTTATCTGGGATAAAATATCGTCTAAAGAGAGAGATTGATTAATTTGGAATTAATCGGTAAATTAATATATTCGATATATTAAACGAAATTAGATTTCGACGCGGAATTAAAATTAGATTTTAATTCGGGCGAACGAATTAATTTAGAATTAATTCGTTAGCGACGTGAATAGTGAATTCGCTAGGCGTAATCATTTAATTACGACGGACGGAAAAATCATTAATTTGGAATTATCGAACCCGAGCCCGAGTGTGATTGCGAGCGCATTCGTATTTCGAATTCGAGTGCGGCGACGCAAGTCACATCAAGCGTCAAATCAATCGTCACATCAAGCGTCAAATCAAAAGTCACTTTGAGTGATTGATTGATTGATTGATGGATTGATGGATTGACTTGCATCACATCACTTTATTAAAGTGACATTGAATAGTTGATGGAAGTAGGTGAAATAGTAAAATTGGTGGAGACTTTTACCATTTTATTTATTTGATAAATTATTTTTGGTAATTGTTTTTTAATATATTTTCTTGGAAAATATATAAAGCATTTTTGGAAAATGCATCACCAACTTTACACATTTTTTCACTTCTCTCTTTTCTCACCAAAACTCACGCCCAAGGGGCTTCATTCTCTTCTTCTTCACAGCTCACTACCGTGAGCTTAAAGGGAAGCAATGAGTGATTTTCATGTTGAGAAATCAAGTGCTAGCACACTTGCGACTATTGCGAAGGTGTTAGGGAGGTTCACCCATGAGGCGGGACTCATCCGACAGAGTTTGGAGCTTCGAAATGAGACCCGAAACTGCCAAACCAGTGAGCATGAACTGCAGCAGTGGGCGCACCAAACCAGTGGGTTTTGTGGCTTCGTTCGTCTTCAAATCGACTCAACCGACCGATGTAAGTATTTCGCTATCTTCGTTGGTGTATTCACGCATTATTTCATGTCTTGTTTGATCTTGGGACCTAGATAATATCTTACAGGACAATTATGACCCATAGCGTCACTATTTGTACAGATCATAGTGTTGTTGTACAAATTAACTATGTAACAAAGGAGATTGCACTCTTATCATTTGTGATTAGATCACCTTAGATATATAAATGATAGGAGGTCCTTATGATTTGTTCCTAGATTGAGAATGATATGAGACAGTATCAATCAACGAAGGATAAATCATTAAACATCCCTAGTCAGAGCATTGTCGAGATCGGACATCGATAGATGCGTAAAAGACTAGTATTACACTTGTGCGTGTTATGTGATACATAACGGCATAGTTCTCGTATATCTGGGTATAGGATACTCAGGCAAGTGTAATAGGAGGTTGTGTTTTCACCGATGGTACGGAAACAGCTTCGCTCTGGATTAGACCACAGCAGAATTCCATTGGTAGTATGACTTTGTGTCTGTGGGAGTCTGCAATCAGGGTAGGTGTATTTGGTCTTAACCTGAGACTTGCACCGCTAATACTTGCGACAATCAATATACTTTAGTTGAGGTCGTCCAGGGCTTTAACAGGTTCTGTGTACGCCGATGCTGGGTATATTGAGAATCATAGTGTATTGGGTGTGATGTCAAGACGGAAGTGTCACTCCAGTCATATGGAGATAATGGTCACGTAGGATACGGTATTAGTGCTCTTATATGCTGCGCGACTATCGGGATATTATGACTCGGTCATGTATATCCGATTATAGAGACTAGTTACCAGACATCCGACATGTGCTTCGTACGGGGCAGACACATATCCAGCCTCAGGCCTAGCATGTGATCATCCGATACTGGATCGAAATACGCAATACTACGTATACTACGCTTGATATAGATCACATATTCCTGTAAGGATATTTTCGGAGAATTGGGTAGGCATGGCGCTTTGCTAGAGGCCAACCTTGTCTTGTAAATTGGTAAAACGTAATACTTGGTACTTACGTGTTCGGATAGTCCGACGACCGAATTTACTACCAACATATCCGGAGATCTCATGGGTCGCTTCCCAATGATACACCGATGACATATGACTCACATTATATATTGATCTGGGATTAATTGAAGAGAGAGAAAATTAATCTGGGATTAATTGCGGAGATATTTTATCTAGGATAAAATATCAATTTAAAGAGAGAGAACGATTAATTTGGAATTAATCGATAAATAATATATTCGATATATTAAACGAAATTGGATTTCGATTAGGAATTAAAATTATATTTTAATTCGGGCACTTGAATTAATTTAGAATTAATTCTCGAGCAACGTGATTAGTAAATTGGATTTATTAACGAGGCATCGAGAAAATCGTTAATTTAGAATTATCGAGACCGAGCTCGGAATGTGTTTGCGAAGTTACGTCGATTTTGAATCACGTGTCGCAAGTCGCATCGCAAATCACATCGCAAGTCATAAAAGTCAAATTACTTTTTGGAAAAGTAACTTTGACTCTTTGACTTTGACCTTTAAGATTTGGAGGGAAATTTTGGGGGGAAAAGATTTTGACTTTTTGGAAAAGTGAAATGCTTTTCCTTTTCACCTTTTACCAAGGGTAAAAGAATTAAATAAAGATTTACATTTGTTTTATTGTTTTTTAAAAGGCAAAAAATAAATGGTAAATGCTTTAGTATTTTTGGAAAATATATAAGTGAAGTGTTGGACACCTTTTCCCTTAACCTAATCACAAAATCTCTTCTCTTTCTTTCTACCTAGCTCACGCCCAAAGGCAGAAAACTGCACTGTTTGGGCGTGAATGATGATGGTTTTTTGGGCAAGTTTTGTGGCAAAATAGCCAAGTGCTAGCACACCGAGAGTTATACGAAGGTGTTAGAGAAACCCACCCACGAGTCGGGAATCGTTTGACGAAGATTGGAGCTCGAAATCTTGGATTCTTGAAGACTCAAAACTGAAATTTTTGAGCAGTGGACTGCATGCAGTGGGCGCACCTTGGAGGGCTGAAAAATGGTTTTATTCGTGTTCAAATCATCTCAACCGATCAATGTAAGTATTCCATAACTTCTTTGATATGTATTTCACACATCTTCATGCTTGTTTGATGATCTTGGGACCTAGAATAAAACCAACAAGAAGTTCCTACCCAAGATTACCACCATCGAGGAAAGTAATAACCTCGATCAGCTTAAATTAGATGACCTCATAGGAAAACTGCAGGTTTATGAGAGAAACTTCTTGGTTATAAAAAGCCAAAAACTATAGCGATAAATATCACAAAGAAGTTTGCTCATGATCCTTCTAGTGATGATGATGATACCCTCAAGGATCATGATTTGGCAATATTTGCACAGAGGTTTAATAAATTTCTTAAGCTTAGGAAGAGTGGCAACATCAGTAATAGCGGATATGGAGGATAGGCCTAGAGAGAGTAGGCGTAGCTGGAAAGAGTCTAGAGAGGACAAAGATAGTAGATCTTGTGGTATCCAATGCCATGAATATGAAGGATATGGGCACATCAGACCTGAGTGTCCCACATACCTTAAGGTTAAAGATAAGAAAGCCATTGCAGCCTCCCTTAGTAATTCAGAAGATAATTATACTTTTGATGAGTCTCCAAAAGATAAGAGGAACTTTATGGCCTTTGCTGCTAGTGTGTCTGCTGAGAGAGAGAATGAATTTAATGATGTTGATTCAGATGTCTCTCTCGATGAGTCTGTAGATAAGGAAAGTCTTCAGGTCGCTTATATTGAACTGTTTAATGAGAGTTTAACTATTAAGATTACTAATATAGAGGTCAATAAGAAGTTGGAATGAGTAGAGCTAGAAAAAATGAAGCTCAAACCAAATTTGAGTAAAGTCTTTTGATGATTGATGACTTAGAGAAGAGGAACAGAGGCCTAGTTGCTAGGGTCCAAACTTTAGAGGCCGATCTTGAAGATGCTAGAACCCAATTATCTGCATTTTCTAGTGGAAAATAAAAAAATGGATCGTATGTTAGGTATTAGTTTTGAGCCTAACTATGATAAGGCGTCATCGTCTAGAACTGTGCCTATCTCTGTTAAACATGACTTAGGTAAGAAGCCTACTATGTGTAGTCATGTGATTCCTTCGTTTGCTCCTCGTTTTGTATCCCAACCTCGATGTATAGGTGTTGTGGGTAAACCTCGCTCTTATCCGAGGTTTGTGCATATGTTTCTCAATTCCTTAGTGAGAAACTTGTTGTGTTGACTATGAATTCTCAAATGGAAGAGATTCCTAACAAAGTTTGGGTGAGGAAGCAAGATGACTTCCCAACTACTTATGAATGCCTTGATCGGCATGATGAGAGTGCACTTCGATATAACTCTTCCTAGAAGTTGCATTTTTTTTCTCATTGCATGTGTGTGCGCGTGTGTTTTATGTTTGTGCATGTTTAATTTCTTTCCACTGCATATGAGTGTGTGTGTTTTGTTTTTTTATTTATTTATCCCTTGGTATATAGGATGGAAACACGGACATAATTTCATAGTCGATTCCGAATAGACGGTAGTATGATCTGTACTCGAGATACAACTCCACGTACCATTGGGTATTGACAAGCCATATTGTGTCTTTACATTTTTTTTTATGTTAAAACTGAAAAATCAAAATATATATATATATATTATATATATATATATATATATATATATATATATATATATATATATTATATATATATATATATATAAATTGAAAAAGACCAAAAAAATTTATGGTTTGGTAGAGCATGAATAGCATATGCATGTGATCCTGGTATGTAGGATATATGGTTATGCATATATAATATGCTTTTATTTTCCTCAATGCTCTATATGCATAAGTGTGTGTGATAAAAACTCTTCGTATATCTTGTACTTGTATCTCACATACACGATTTTATTTTGTCAATGCTTGGTCGCTTGTATGAGTTTTTAGACTAGCAATCTAATTTCTATCATACTTTATTTACTGAATAGCGTGACCTTTGACTAGATGACATTGTGTTATCCACTTTTAAAAACAAAAAGAAATTAAAAAAAAAATTGAAACTCTAGTCCAAAAGAGCCAATGGGCCAAATTCAAAAGATAAGGGCATAACCTCTTCACTAGAAAGAGTTGTTATTTATGAGCTCTTGATTGTTATGGGGAAAATATCATAGCATGCAACCAAGTTGCTTCTTTTCAAGTCCTAGTGGTGTTAGGTTTGAACATCTATTTTGTAAACTTGGTTTGTCAAGAGATATATTTCTTTGGATGTGTCCAGCTCATAAAATAAGGTTTTAAGCCTTGATTCGTTGTGCACTTATTTTTCATTCAAGTGTTTGTTATGCTTTGGTGTTTATGTCATATGGATATCATTATAATTGCTTGAAGTGCTATTTCAGTCAATTTTTACTGATTTTTATTTTTACCTCATTGTATGCATGTGTATGCCTCAAGTTTCCGCATACATATTCTCTTTGCATATTTATGAGTCTTTAATTCCCGTATGTTTTTTTTTTTGCTAACTTAGTAGAGCTCTTAGTGAGGGGGAGTAAGTCATGTTTGCATATACTCTTGCATGTGTTATTTTTCTTGGTACCTTCAACCTTTGCCATTTCATAACAAAAATGGGGAAAGTAAATTAAGGAGGAGGAGTAGTAGTATATGGGAGTTGTAGTATATCCATTTCATATCTCTATTTTACGGGTAGTAAGATTAAGAAAGAGTATGATATCTACGATCTATTTATACATGCATGAGTTTTATTGCTGCTTTATTTGTTCTTTATAATCCTTGTGCTTTACACGGTATGTTTCTATTTGTGGATGTTTCAGGTAAGCAGGTTATTTGATGTGGTGGCATTGATTTCAAGACTACTTAGTTAGGTATTAGATCGAGTCTTAATGTAATAAGTCACTGTCGTGATGGTTCGCAATTGGCTATTTTCTTTTTGGGTCTTTTACTGTAGTCTTTGTATTAGGTATTGTTTTGTCACGGAATGCCAAATGGAGATATTTTTAGTACCATTTTTATTGACAATATCCGTAACAAAATAAGTTCAATTTAGTTGTAATGAGTCTTGAAGATCTCGGAGTAATTGGACAAGTATTTGGACAAAATCTAATGGAGTTATCCGAGTGATATTCACTCTTTTGAATATTTCAGACGATTTAGCGCTCAAATTGATATGAGGTCAATTGCATTGGAAAGTAGACTCGTAGACGATCGCATACATATAAAGAACACATGATTTGGCCAAGGGACGAGAAAGTTACAAGCGTTTTAAGTTTCCCCTGAAAACTAGTCCGCAACATGCGTTCGTGTGGCGTTCGTATTTGCGTTTGAATGTTTTGAGGCAGGAACTTTGCATTTGAGTTGCGTTTGAAGTGCGATTGAAGCCCGTGTATAAGTAGGATACTTTAGACATATTTTTAAGTCAAAATAACACTAGGAAACCTTTTTTCTTTTGTCTTACCTATATAAACAAATATTGAGCCACATTCACAAGTGTTGAAACATAATTTCTTTGAGCCAAAAACATTGATAGTTTTCAACCTTCTTGATTTCACCTTGAAGACTCATTGCTTCTATTGCCTTCTATATGTTTGGTGAAACCTTTCTTTATTAAACCATCAACACAACCAAACCCTTCCTAACCCTTCGGAGTTCTCTAGGAGGAAGATTGACAGTCGTAGTTCCGACGATTAGAACTTGAAGAGTTGATCCGCTCAGAGACTTCAGAGGTTCTGAAGAAAACCGTGGGATACGGGCTCGATGAGTTCTTCAAGTTCTTGCAGGATAGGGGTACTAGAGTCGATGTAGTTTTCATCATAGATCTTTTACCATCACTGTAAGTTTTTCTCTACATAGTGGATTGGGCTGGTAGCCGAGATACTCGGAGTGATTTTTTACTCGCACAAGTTTTCCACTTCGCCATAAAAATAACTTGTATTGATTTTGTGTGATTGATTTTATTGATTTTATTGATTTTTTATTGTTGTTGCTTGTTAAGAATCCATAAGCACATTAATTAGGACTTGTGTTAGTTAATTGTGATGAATTCCGCATAGGGTCAGAACCTAGGTTAAACACGAACTTTCGGTAATAACCGATTTTTCAAAAAAAAAATAACCAAATTTAAATTCAATATTAAGTTTAACTGTTGTTAAATTTTTTATCATCTATATTATTAAAAATAAATTATTAATTAAAATAAATTTTTATACAGATCATTGAATCCAAATGCTAACTACAAAGCTCTGTGTCAAAGAGATCCAAAGAAACACGCAACAGAGAAAGGTCAAAGCCGAACTAGCATAACAATCTGCAATACACAAGGCTGAGTATTGGAAATTGCACTACAATGACTATTCAATACTCACTTCATTTATTTCCATTAATTTTCTCAGATTAATACGCCATAATAAATTTAAACCCAACTGCTTTCCACTTGTAATTAACTCTCCATTATATTAAAAAAAAAGATGGCATCGGCCCAAAATTATAATTGCAACTTGCAAGACGAATCCCAATATCTATCTTTTTGCACCACCTAAAATCAACATCAAACTCCCAAAATTTTAACCAACCCAATAGACTAGGTCACTGTTTGAATTAGAATCGAATCGGTTTTTCGGTTCCAATTCTCGAATCGGAACCGGAATCAGTTCCATATGGTTCGATTAGGATTCCCACCCTAACGGAATCATTGAAACCGTTCGGTTTCACTATTAAAATTCAAATAAATTTTTATTTTTATTTTATTTTTAATTTAATTTAATAAAATTCAAATAATTTTTTTTTATTATATTTATTTAATAATAATATCCAATTACAAAATTCATTAAAATTTAATTTCCATTTTTAATTTTTTTAAAAAAAAATTGAACTGGAATCGTCCGGTTCTTGGTTCCACAAAAACGAAACCGAACAAAAATTATCCAATTTGATTCCAGTTCCATAAAAGTGGAACCAAAACCCAATCGGTTCAGAATTGAACTGAACCGATGACCACGTCTAACCCATTAGATAGCTAGCTTGCTTTTACCAATTCACCCTTACAAAAATTACCAAATCTACACTAAAAATATCACTAAAAAAAGAAGAAGAAGAAATTAATAGATTCATTCTATGATCCTTGACATTACATTAGCATCAAAATCTTTGTACATACACAGATATCATATTATAAAAGGAAAACCCTAGAGCTAGAGTCTAGACACCCACATTTGGGGGTATAAATAACAATATTTATTATGCAATGATATTTATATAAAATGATGATAAAATAACATACAAAATCTTCAATATGATAATTTTGTATGCTATTTTATCTTTTATCGCCATTTTATACCAATACCATTTTTCATATTTTTTTTTGGGTCAACGATACATTATCATACTAAACACAAAAGCACCACGTGCTATATTGACCAGATCTCACGTGATCATGTATCCTCATCATCACTGCTTGACACGACCATAATCACTGTAACTTCGAGGAAGAACCAGCAGTTGCTGACTTATTGACTGAAAAAACCCCATTCCAGATCTCAGTAAAAGCCATAACAATAATCTCATGGTGACACGGCGAATTCAGTTGCAAGAAACAGTTCAAAAGTTCCTTCAAATCATCTTTCGAGTATATCTCCTTCTCCAATATCATCTGTAGCATCGACCGCCTGAAATCCAAATACGGATCGTCGGAATCTTTCTCGACGGCCACGCTCTCGCCGCCAACACGACCGAATCCTCGAACAGGTCGTGTTTTCTCGACCTCCGGCGTGTCCCAGAATGTGGTGGCGCTGGCTGTTTCGTAATATTGGGAGCTTGAATAGTAGTTGTAAAGACTAGTACCAGTGCGGGCGTCAGGGGTATGAGGGCATTTTTGGTAATTTTGTTTCTTGGGTTTTGGTTTTGGGTTGAAGAGGAATGAGAGTTTTGGTTTCTTGCAACTGCTGCTGCATCCTAAGCTAACAGCTACCGTGTTGAGGATGAGCTTTTTTCTTGTTGTTGCTGTTGGCATTCTTGTGAATATTTTTTTGTTTGTGAGTGGATGATACAAGAGAAAATGAGAAAGTTGACAAAAGATTTTGCTTCAAGAGAGAGGCAATGGCAATGGCAATGGCATATTTGAGTATTTTGACCTCCCTATAAATTCTGCATGTCAGCTGAAGGAGTCTCTGATGATGTCTGTCAGATTTTGGTTGTGACAAGCTGATCTCAGCCGCACATTTTATCTGATTGTTTTTGGTGACTGAATATAACATTTTGGTCCCTATTTGTGTTTGAATTTTCAAAATTGTACATAATTAGACTATTTGAATAACATAAGTCCCAATCATTGATAATATCCTCTTACCTTTAATAATTAAAAAAACAAAACAAAACAAAACAAAAAACAAAAACAAAAACAAATGATCATATTGTAATGAGAATTTGTCGGGACCGGTTTTGATATTCACACTTAGGTCAAAAATCTACTTTGATGAAGGAAAATTTTCCTTCATATTACAGCTAACATAATTTAAATCATTTCTCATTGTAGATATTAAAAGAAAGTGACCAGAGAGTAATTCTATCATAATTATTATTAAAAAAATGTTGAACTTTATAACTTTAATTGCATTGAATAAATTTAATAATTTAATAATTGATATAGTAAAGGTAATTTAGGATTCATTGACATATCACACATATATCACTGAATCCTAAATAACTAAATTACCCTTATTATATCAATTATTAAATTTTTAAATTTATTTCATGCAATAAAAAAAAAAAAAAGAGTGATTCTGATGTTATTACAATGACATAAACATGACCCAGCACAAAATGATGTATGGATTTGTCTGTTGTATATTATGAACCATTGGATTTTTTTTCCAATGGTTCAGATCTTACACAAAAATAGGATCCCGCGCCACTCCTACCGGTACCCTGGGGTCTGTACGGGTACAGTCATTGTGCAGATTATAATCTTTGTTACAATACTCAAATACTTTTTTCTTTTTTTGTTTACCTAATTTTACAGTCATTTATTATTGTAATAAAAATGTTAGAAAGTTTATAAAAAATAATGTTACAAATTATAAATTTCATATCATTCGTTCCACTAGCGCACAATTTTGTCCTTACTGTTTGATATTTTTAGCAAAAATTGTGTTCAAAGTAATCAATTTGGGATCTTTTAACAAAGAGTAACGAGACATCAAACTACAAGCTAATATGACTAGATCTCCTGTCACTGCCAGTAATCTTGTGATATTGCTCGCATTCTTTGTTATATGTACTTAAATAACTAAATTATTAAAAGAATAATTCCATTACAAGTATAACGAAGGTATATGGAATCTCCGAAAATGTGTATAGAGTCCATCCTCAACTTATTGCAAAGGAGATTGAAACATACTACAAAGTGTATAATATTTGAGAAATCTGAAAAATATAGCAAGGAATGGTCTGACATCACTTGCTTAAACTTGAAATTTTGTTATTTATGAAGCCAGCTACAGGCGAAGCAACCCATGCTGAGCCAGCCTCGGAACAACAGAAATTATGAGTGTTATCATGCCTTTCAATCGCTAGAGGAAATTCTGGGAGTTGCTTGGAGATCTGTGAGCACGAAATGTGGTTAAAAATAAGCCTACATTATACTGAAGAATGCCGTAATGAAGAACAATTCAAATCTCATTAAACGAAGAACATAAGTGTCATCATACCTATTGTTCTTGAATTAATTCTCAACAATCTGTACCAATTTTAACAACACCATAAGCAACAACTTCAATACTCTTTTCAATTTATTATTGGGGGCAAAGTCATTGAAGTTATTTTGAGAAGAACACTCTTTGTTAGTTACAACTCATTTATCAGTAACTACATCAGCATATGCCAAGCTGCCACAGCGTCACGCCACAAACCAAGGTAAGTGAAAAATGATATTAGGACTAAAATACCCCTCTTGATGAAGTGACTGAGTACTAAATTGAGTTTTTCAAGACACTTGTGAAGCTGTTAAACTCGAGTTATTGGAGATATTCAAGGGTCGAGTGTAGGACCCAAAAGGGAAGAGGTGAGGTATCAAGCTGCATTGGAAGGGCCATAGTAAAATATGTACCCTCCTATTCAACCTACGCACATGCTTACACGTATACTCCATAACAGGTGTTACATACGTTTAAAGCAAATCATTGAAGCCTTTTACATAACAAAATGATCCTTCAAAAATGATGTATCCATCCTTACCTCTTCATACATCTCTAGCGGACCCCAGTGATCATCAACACCGAACAAATATGCGATCTTACTATGATTTTTTCGCATAAATGCGGTTGTGTGCTCATAAGTTGATAGAAGAGGCATATAACATATATAAAGTAAATTGCATGAAAGGAAAATAAACACCCATGGAAAAGATAACACGATACGAAGCGTAAAGAAGGATGATTTTACTCTTGTTATCAGTTTAAATGAATGTATATTTCAACTACGGAAATTCTATTACATAATGTCATGCTCAAAGAATTACATTCAAGCAAAGAGTATCACTAGCTATGTGTTCAAGATTTCTTCCTCAGCGAGTTGAAAAGTTTAATTGTCACATAAATGTTCAAACACCTCTTTGATCGAACTAGGTTCTGGTTATAGTTAGAGTGAGGTATACATGAGCAATAAGTGAGTATCATGTATGACGAAAGCCAAGTGGGAAGTTGATAATGAGTACCAGAACTATAGCATACGCATTGCATAATTCATCAAAGCTTATATACTGGTTCTGTAGTACCAACTACAATTTCAGAATTTTGACTATGTAGGATTAAGACATATTTTACCAAAATTACAGAAGCAAGCAGAAGAATTGAACTTCAGAAGACTTTTGGAAGCAAAATAGCAAATTGGTAAAGCAAGATGGTTTTGAGTACACAATGGTCTAGATAGAAGAACATTGCTAAAAAATGGAGAAAAAATATTGTTGAATAGTTAGAAACACTGGCATAATTACCTCGTACATTTAGATATATCCGATTTTACCTGTTTAAACTCCGTCATTGTCATAAAGAGCACAATTCGAATAACATGATACTGAAAAGAAATGAAATTCCAAACAAGTTAATTTGAATTCATTCAATTCAAAAAGTGGACTACATTACAATCAAATACCTATAGTTGAATATTCTGAATAAATATCTATTATTTAAGTATTAACTAAGAAGAAATCGCATCAATGTCCTCCAAGACAGAATCTACCGCACATAAATGGTTTTAATAATACAGTAGAAGAAAAGAGGGAAAAAGAAAAATAATATTGAAATTTTCTCAAAAAGTATATTTGCAACACAAGAAACCAACTCTTTAATTTTTATAATTGGTAATACTTCACCTGTGATAAGTGGGTGCAAGTAGCTTCGACTGCAGTTGCAGACCACGACCTTCGAAGAGATTTAGACACAAAAAATCTTAATGCAGTACTAGGTACTATTCCCAAAGATGCTATTGCGAAGCTAAGAGCAGCTGATGCAATGGAAGACCTGCATCTCATAAACTTTTGTTTGATCAGATTCCACGCAATAATGCCAGATCAAAAACCCAAAAGATTTAAGTAGTAAGATTTAATAATTAGAATCAAGAGAGTATGTCAGATTAAAACTCATACATCAAAGCAGTAGATCAACTACTTCAGCATATTAGAATCTATCACTCGTAACAGCCTGAATTTCCAACAAGTAAGCCCAGGTGACAGACAAGAGGAGTAAGTATAAAAACAGGTGAGAAAATTACAACCATAATTGGAAAAAGTAGAGCACACACACAATGGGAATGCATACGATAATTAACATAGTGCAGTGCTCAACACAAAGGAAGCCTCCAGACAACTAAAGCAAATAACTACAGGGGGGTAATTTCCATAATGGCGAAGAACTTTAGGCTGCAACTTTGCCAATAATAGATTGAGTTACTGATGGTCGGACTAGCGCCAAAAATGGATACAGTCCAACGTAATATATGACCTATTACCACAGAATTTAGTAGTCACAAGCAGGCTTTTCAATGTTAGAAAAATGTGAGATAAGAACAAACCAGAAACTAGAAATTGGGGATTGAAGGTGTGAATGAAAATAATATAATATAGTGTCAATATGTTATTAAATATTGACAGGTTTAAGAGTTTTGAGTGCCATTGCAGGCTTGAAGGGGGATTGAGCCGATGGGGCATAGTATCCCCCTGAAGAAAGAAGTAGAATAATGTGTACTGAAGCCTCAAATTGTGTTGAATGTAATCATCACCTTTTCTGAAGACCTCTTTAGCATTTCAAGAGCTATATATGCGCCAATTGAGTGCCAAACCAAACAGGCAAACTGTAAGTCAGCTAATTAAAATCAAAACGAAACTATATTACAGAACACAATTTTATATGATTAATGGTTGAAGTAAAATCACCTAGAAAAATTTAATTAACTTTTCCAACCAAAAGATTTAAAAAAAAAAAAATATTTCTAATAATTTTAATAGTGAGAGAGGATCTGCAACCTGAAGCAACTTAGCTAAAAGACGGCCAATATGATCCTCAACAAGCGTTGACATTTACACTCACTCTTTTATAGATGACAATGCACCTTTAAAATTCAGCATTGCACCTTTAAAATTCAGCATCATATATAAAATGCATTACAGTATAAATGGTCACACCAGTACTATAGGAACTTCTGTATTATGCAATTCCTGCCTGATGAAGTCCATCTGCGAAAAGTGTATGATCAAAAAGAGATTTTAGTACGACAAATAAAGTAGTACACCTAACGATTCAAAAAAACTAAGAAAGAAAGTAACATCAAAAAGAAGAATATGGTATCGGGAAAGCATATAGAGGTAACACACTCGACAAACAAGATCCAGTTAAGTTTCCACGGAAATATTCAAAGACATGGAACCAAGTTCCTCAATATTTTTATCGGTGAGTACCTTGTTCAAACTCAAGCAGATCAATTAAAGATTTATATTATAGCTCTGTAAAAGTAACTCCTCTATGAATCTGCACTATTAACCACTACAGAAAGAAACCAATAGAGGTAACACACTAGACAAACAAGATCTACTTAAATTTCCACGGAAATATTTAAAGACATGGAACCAAGTTCCTCAATATTTTTATCGGTGAGTACCATGTTCAAACTCATGCAGATCAATGAAAAAAGTTTATTATAGCTCTGTAAAAGTAACGCCTCTATGAATCTGCACTATTAACCACTACAAAAAGCAACCAATGGATAAATTTGTAACTTTAACGAATCACTATTACCAGGCTGGTAAAGCAAGTGGAATGTTACCTTACGATCTATTTGTTCATCAAGAGAAAACAACCTTCCAAGATCGAAGTTCTGACAAAAAGAGGAAATACAGTGATATAAAACCAAGCTGTAGAGGAGAGGCTGCGCTATCAATCAAAGAAAGTTGTACTGCATCCACTGTATTTCGTAGGAAGTAGGATGCCCTTTAAAGAAACAGATGAAGTTTTGTAATTTAAGGACAACGAGTCATTTCATTTTCCAGTAGCAAAGCCTAGCCATTAAGAAAATACACCAGTAAAAGAAGAGGATATTCATCTCCAGGAGGTTGCAGCATACAGTTATGATCACAAAGAAAACATACAAGTGGTTTTGGTAACCTCACTAAAAATGTATCACCAATACCAACACTAGACTGACAGGGTTTCTGACTTTGTTTTGTAACTGAAAAACATATTACTCATTCACTATAGCTGATCTCCATTGCTTATTTAGATTACTTAGAAACCCCATTGCAAAATATAGAGAAATCGTTCAAATCTGCGACACTACCAATCTTTTGTTAGAGAGAATTATAAGAATGTATTCTTTTGTGCTGCATTTCCAACAGCTGTAATTCAACTTAAATGCAACAAATTAGCATAAAATCATACCCCAATATCCCATTGTTAAAGAAAGAAGAATAGCATGACAAAGAAACACTTATATGACTTGCCTGTAATTGATTCATTTCTTCCAAGATGCTCATATAATGATTCCACAACATCCTTATCAAATGTAATAACACCTGTGAAACGCCAACCCAGTTCATTATTCTGATGAATTACAACAAATAAATCAACAACAACAACAGCAGAAGCAACAAAAACAAACCTGGATTTCCAGGAACAAATAAAACATGCAATTTGGGATCATCAGCTCGTCAATGTGTACATATTTTGCTAGATAGTGGTGCTCTTGTTTGTGCTTCAGCCGGTGGATATGGGCAAAAATTGTGGTGATGATTTTGTTTTATTGTAGATTTAGGCGTTATATTTATTTTGTAGATTGATAGATTGCTGATTACAGTTGCCCAGGAAGCACTCCTCTTCACTTGGCAGCTAGAGGGGGATGGATTGATTACATCCGTGCACTGCTGGCGTGGAGCGCATATCGTCTTCATAGAGATTCATCTGGGAAATATTTAATTTCTTTTTTTTTTGGTCACATCTTTGATTTATTTTGTTTTTCCTGTAACTGCCTGCATTCTGTACTTGTTTCTTTGTTGCCATTTCAATTATTAGCTTGAACATAAATATAAAAAGGACACATTTGGATGTCTTGTGAAAGTTTAGTTGTAAAAAATATAGTGTTGGTGTGAAGTTTTTCGCAGATTTGTTAGTCAAACAAAACAATCAACAATCAAGAATACACGATTTTTACCGTGGTTCATTGGAAAAAATTTCCGACTACATCCACGTTGAACTTCGGAACAAGGAGCTCGCTGCACTAATCACTTTCAAGATTACTCAAGAATCTTGAATCCGTTTACAAATTGTAATTTCCCCAAATCTCACAATAAACCATAATCTCTAAAAGTGTCAATCTCTCAAATTCCCAATTGAAGATTACACTAACTTGGACTAAGGAATAAGCTTAACACTTAGCCAAAAATAAGGAGAAACAATTAATGAAAAACTTAACTAATTCTCAACCTAACCACCCTTTATATATGACAAGCAAATTGATGTAATTGGGACAACGGCAAGGATTACGCCACGTTTCCCTTATCCAACGACTGAATAAAGGCTTCACATTTTACAATCTCCACCTTGAAGCCAAAAACATCTATCACTCCCAATCATACACAAGGATACATTAAGGCCAAGCTAGCACAGCAAACTCACCTACTCCCATCATCGTTCATGTTGGCTGCAAGGTCAGCCAACCCCCACATGCAACAGCTTCATGCAGTGGGAGAGTTTGGTTGGAGTCACAATTTTTATCCCCATGTCAGATGGGTTGTCTTCAGTCGGAACCTTTTTAATCTCAATCTTACCATTTGAGATAATTTCCCGCACAAAATGATACTTCACATCCACATGCTTGGTTCTCTCATGATGTACTGGATTCTTGCTCAGGTGTATTGCACTCTGACTGTCAGAATACACAACTGTCTTACCCTGCAGCTGTTGTATTTTGGTTAAGATACCCTGAAGCCAAATTGCTTCCTTGAACACATCAGTTATGACTATATATTCTGCTTCGGTAGTTGAGAGTGTGACCAACGGTTGCAGGCTTGACTTCCAGCTGATGCAATTTCCACCAAGTGTGAAATAGTAAGTTGTAGTTGACTTTCTCGAGTCTCTGTCACCTGCAAAATCAGAATCAACATACCCTACCAAATCTAAAGCGTTAGATTTGTTAAAACATAAGCCATAATCAATAGTAGTATTCAAGTATCTTAACAACCATTGTAAAGCACTCCAGTGTGCTCCACCTGGATTAGACATAAACCTACTTAATAAAGATACAGCATAAGACAAGTCAGGTCTAGTACTAATCATGGCATACATCACAGAACCTATAGCATTTGCATAAGGTACATTTTCCATTTTAATCACCTCAGACCTATTTGCAGGACTTTGTGATTTAGACAAAATAAAGTGACTCGCAAGAGGTTGACTAACCGGCTTACAGCCACTTACTCCAAATCTAGATGCTACATTTTGCAAATATGTGGACTGATGTATTTTAAGACAATTCTTACTTCTATCTCTATCAATGGTCATACCTAGGATTCTCTTCGCACTTCCTAGGTCTTTCATGTCAAATTCATTATTTAACTGCTTCTTAAGTTTATTAATAGCATTCATTGATTCAGAGATTAAAAGCATGTCATCAACATACAACAACAAATACACAGGACATTTTTCATCAAGCATGAAATAGAAGCAACTGTCATATTTACTCCTTATGAATCCAATACTAAGCACAAATGTATCAAATCTTTTATACCATTGCCTAGGTGATTGTTTAAGACCATATAAGGATTTATTAAGCAGACACACATACTCAGGATGATTTTTTTCTATAAAACCCGCAGGCTGAGACATGTAAATTTTCTCTTCTAATTCCCCATGTAGAAAAGCAGTTTTCACATCCAATTGTTCCAATTCAAGATTATACTGCACTACTAGAGCTAACATCATTCTAATAGTTTTAAATTTAACTACAGGTGAGAAAATTTCATTATAGTCTATCTCTTCCCGTTGAGTAAATCATTTTGCTAGAAGTCTGGCTTTAAACCTAACAGGGTCACTAGGCAGTAGTCATTCTTTGACCTTAAACAACCACTTACACTCAACCAACTTCTGGTTTTTAGGTTTAGGAACTAAAGTCCAAGTTTGGTTTTTCCTAAGAGAAGTCATATCCTCTTCCATGGCCGCTTCCCATTCAAGTTTATGGGTGGACTTTAATGCCTCTCCTAAGCTAGCAGGCTCAATCCCATTAATTTCATGACTTGATATTAATGCACAGAAATACAAATCATTAGTTGAGTAATCATACCTGGTAGGAGGCCTTACCTGCCTCCTACTTCTGTCTCTCGCTAGCTGGTAATTGGCCAATGTGTCTTGTGGCTTTTCATCATGCTGCTCAGTTTGATCCAGTTGATCTACTGTGTCCTCTTCACTTTGTTCTTGTATATCTGCTACTTCATTTCTGTTTTCCTCCGGGTTATTTCTCCTGGGCTGGGTGTCCTCAGATGTCTCCGTGTCTGACATGTCACCAACTTGATCAGCGGTCCCTGATGTCCCTGACTCCACCTGCATCTGAGCTCCACCTGCAAGATCAAAATCTGCTAGATCATTTTCTAAGGCACCTGCATTCTTGTTAGTAGATTTACAAGGAAAACAAAGTTCATTGAATATAACATCCCGACTAACTATGATTTTGACTCCAGGTGATTCCCTTTCCCACAACCTATACCCCTTTGTCCCTTCTTGATATCCTAAGAAAACACACTTGATAGACCTCGGTTCAAGTTTACCTATGGACTGGTGAGCATAGGCTTCACAGCCAAATACTCTAAGGTGGGCTAGCTTATGAGCCCTACCAGACCAGATTTCTTCTGGGCTCTTAAACTGAACGGAACTATTAGGGCTAAGGTTAATCAAATGAGTAGCAGTATTGAGGGGTTCACCCCAAAAAGGCCCTCGGAAGTTTGGAAAAGAATAAAAGACATCTGATCTTTTCTAATAGGGTTCTATTCATTCTTTCCGCAACTCCATTCTGTTGAGGGGTGTTTCTAACAGTCCTATGTCTCAGGATACACTCACTAGTACAGTATTGATCAAACTCAGTATTACAAAATTCTAAGCCATTATCAGTTCTTAAGACTTTCACTTTGTTACTAGTTTGATTTTCTACTAACACTTTCCATTCTTTAAATTTAGTCAAAGTTTCATCCTTTGATTTTAGTAAGAATGTCCATACCTTCCTACTGTAATCATCAACAATAGAGAGGAAATATTTTTTACCCCCATGAGTCTGGACCTTTGCTGGTCCCCATAGATCACAATGTAGATACTCCAGATTCGCCTTTGACAAGTGAATTCCAGTTGGGAAGCTCTGTCTGTGCTGTTTGCCCAACACACAGATCTCACAAAACTCAAGTGGCTTCAACTGGTCCTTTCCAAATTATCCCTGCTTGCTGAGTACCTGCATTACTTTCTGGCCTATATGGCCAAGTCTCAAGTGCCATATATTAGTCATATCAACATTAGAAGTTAAAGCAGAAATGGGTTTTTCCGAGAATACATGTTGGCCATTTAGAACATACAATCCGTTTCTTTTTATACCAGTTAGGATTAGTTTATTACCTTTAGATATGTGCATGTTTCCTTTGTGTGGTTTATATGTGAAACCTAATTCATCTAGTGTTCCTAGGGATATCAGGTTTCGTTTCAGGTCAGGTACATATCAAACGTCAGTAAGTATCCTAACTTTATCATCATGAAGTTTAAGAGTTATGTCCCCAACTCCCTGTATCCTACAAGTGTTGTCATTACCCATATACACAGTGCCTTGGTCAGAATTTCTAAAGTTGACAAACCAGTCCCTATACGGACTCATGTGAAAGGAACACCCGGAGTCCAGAATCCATTCTCTACTAATGTGATCACTAGACACAGTCAATGCCTCAGATAGGCACATCGACCCCTTTTCGGCAGCCACAGTAGCGCTGCCTTCATTTTTTTGTTCCCTAATGAACTTATAACAATTTCTTTTAAGGTGTCCCATCTTACCACAATGATAGCACTTCTTGCCACTATCCTTACTCTTATCATGTTTATTCTTTTTCTTCCTTTTAGGTTCTTGGTTATTAATCTGATGATTATTCGGACCATTGTATTTCCTTTCATTTTTTCCTTTCACGAATAAGTTCGCTCCTCCTCTCCTACTGGTTCTAAGTTCTAGCTCTCTAGCCCTTATACCAGATATCACCAAGTCTAGCATAGGTACAACTCCTGTGTACTGTAGAGAGTTCTTAACGACACTATATTCTTCAGGCAATGCATTTAATAGAATCATAGCTTCGCTAGAGTCTCCTAGGGCTTGGTCAGTTCCTTTAAGGATTTGAGTCATTTTCGTGAATTCATCCAAATTATCATCAATCGACTTATTAGTATGCATCTTGTAATTAAACAAATTTCCCTTTAAGAACACAAAATTTGGTGTAGAAATAACAGAGTATAAGGATTCGAGTTTACCCCAGAGTTGAATGGTCGTGTCCATTCCGTCAACCTTTCTGATGACCGAGTCTCCCAAGTGGAGGAAGATCAAGTTGTACGCCTCTTCCAGGATTTCGTCTTTCGTTTCCTTTTCCATCTTAGGCCATTTTTCTGGATCGGGTTCTAACGCCAAAGCTACCTTATGGTGGGAGAGCAGAACCCTCATTTTCTTCTTCCATGTGGTGAAATCTCATTTCCTGTCAAATATCCCAATGTCGAGTCTCATGGTCGACATTTCTGTTTCTTTTGATTCAGACACTTAATCGGCAATTCAGAGACTTGCTCACCCAATCAACAATCGGATACACTCTTGGCAATTGTTCACCAAAAACTACAATTCAGCAGCCTCACTGTCTTTCAATTTGGCAACACACAGTGTTGTCCACCCAACCAACAATCGGTAGTACAATGTCTAAGGCACTCAAACAGTAATTGCTTAATCACCCAGACAACTGAGCCTTAAGCACCCAACCAATATTAGGCAACACAGTGCCTTACTTCCCTAAACAACAATCGGTAAAAAGGATTCTTGGTCGCGGCAACTCAGCCCTTCTGTAACTCGGTGACTCTTTCTGTTACTTAAATTTCTCGGTAACATTTTCAATGGCTGCCCTAGGGGTCTTGATCAGTGATACAATCAAAGACCAGGTCTTTATTCAATTGATTTGGAGACTTGTTCTTGCGGTTCAGAAACAGAAGAACCCCTTAGGAACAGCCGACCTAAACTCCTGAGAACCACATAGGCGGAGAGGGGTTTAGCTCGACAACACAAATTCTTTGGTCAGTTGCTTCGAAACAGGGATCTCGATTTCCCACGCAGAACTCTTAGTTTGCTGGTGGCCCTAATCGAAAGCAGAGGTCATGGATTGCAACTCGGCGCCTCAATCGACAACACCCATGGGATTTCAATCGGCAGAGTGGGCTTTGGATCTTGATCGCTCAGTGATTCTCACAATGATCTGAGCTGCAATTGGTTTGCTGCCTATGGGATCTTGATCGGTAATCGGTAGTTTCTTTGATCTTGATTGGCAGCCTAGGGTTCTTGTTTTGCTAAACTGAAACACTCATTTGGTTTCTTGCTATCGTCGATCGTGATTTTTGAGTCGGTAGCTCTGTTTCTTGCGTTCTTCGTCTATGGCTTTTCCGAATATGAAGAAGGTTTTTTCTTGGGCTTTGATCTTGGTCACATATCAGTTTTTCAATTCAGCCCACTGGATCTTAATAAGCTCTGATACCACTGTGAAGTTTTTCACAGATTTGTTCGTCAAAACAAAACAATCAACAATCAAGAATGCACGATTTTTACCGTGGTTCGCCAGAAAAAATTCCCGACTACATCCACGTTGAACTCCGGAACAATGAGCTCGCTGCACTAATCACTTTCAAGATTACTCAAGAATCTTGAATCCATTTACAAATTGTAATTTCCCCAAATCTCATAATAAACCCTAATCTCTAAAAGTGTCAATCTCTCAAATTCCCAATTGAAGATTACACTAACTTGGACTAAGGAATAGGCTTAACACTTAGCCAAAAATAAGGAGAAACAATTAATGAAAAACTTAACTAATTCTCAACCTAACCACCCTTTATATATGACAAGCAAATTGATGTAATTGGGACAACGGCAAGGATTACGCTACGTGTCCCTTATCCAACGGCTGAATAAAGGCTTCATATTTTACAGTTGGTTTCTATCATGTTGTTGTAAATTTAATTGAGGCAATCAAATGACCAAATATTTTGGAATAGCTGCACTTGTAGGAACACAAAGTTGATCATTTTAAAATTCTTATCAATTGATTGCGTCTCTGTATCTTTTTCTTTTGCAACCAGTTCCGTGTAATCAATTTTCTTCAAAAAGCATATAATCAATTTTCTTCGAAAAGCATATAATCAATTTTCTTCGAAAAATATACTTTTGATGTATTTTCTCTTAATTTAGTTTCCTAGAGATTTGCTGCTAATTATTTTGTTGTTATATGGTCATCTTTATGTAGGATGATTTCATATGCAGTTGTATTGAAGTACAAACACGGAGCTTGCGCAACTTTGTTAAATCCTGCATCTGCGGAGCCTTTACTCTGGCCATCATCTCTGAAGTTCATCAGTGAGCTTAATCAGGTGGCAAAAGCTCACATAGAAAATGCCCCGATGGAAGTGAACAAGTGTTGTAATGAAACACACATAATAGAGGTGAATTGAAAGAAAATTCTTCTTTATTATACACAAACAAATAATTACAAACCTTACAACCCTAAGCTTTACAAAAAACTCTCAAACACTTTGCCTTCTATCATTCACATGTTCTGGGATGATGATAACTGAGCTCTGAGGCTCCTTTTTTAATGCTCAAACCGCGTGCTACAGTAACACGCGGTTTGGCAAGTTGGCAACACGCTTGTTGCAAGCTAGAGAACGTTGCTTTCAAAATTTCGGCTCATTTGGCTTCTTCTGCCTCTTCTGCATACTTTTGCATGCATATGCATGCTGGCAACTAGCAACTTCACTTTAACAAATCTACCCCTCGGTGAAGATTTGCCTTGAAAATCTGAGCAGACCATTAATCATCCAAACCGAATCCTCAAAATGATCCACCCCTGGCTGCATCTGTATGACTATCTACGTACCCTGAGTTGGGATCAAGCCAATCGTAGTTATCTAAATCTCCCCACTCTGACTATGTGGAGAGTTTTGTCATCCCGGCTATAGCATGATAGATTTCAAGCTTCTCCTTCGGTAAAACCTTCGTGAACATATTGGCACCGTTGTCGTCGGTGTGAATTTTCCTGAGTTCTAACTGCCTTTAGCTCAGGACGTCCGTATCCAGTGATACCTCACATCAATATGTTTTGATCTTGAATGAAAGGTTGAATTTTTACCAAGGTAGATAGCACTCTGACTATCACAGTACAAAGTGTACTTCTCCTGCTTGAAACCCAATTCCTGGACGAATGTCTTCATCTACAGTTTTTCCTTGCAAGCTTCTGTCATTGTAATGAATTTCGCCTCTATTGTAGAAAGTGCAACACATCTCTGCAACCTAGACTGCCATGCCACAACTCCTCTTGAGAGAATAATCAGATACCCCGAAGTAGACTTTCGGGGTATCCACATCTCTTGCCATATCTGAATCGGTGTAGCCCATCAACACTGGCTTATCGCTGCTTCCAAAACATAATTTCATATTTGATGTTCCTCGTAGATATCGCATTATCCATTTGACAGCATTCCAGTGTTCTTTTCCTAGGTTTGACATAAACCGGCTGACCAATCCAACTGTGTGTGCTAAGTCTGGCCTCGTGCACACCATGGAATACTTAAACTTCCCACTACTGAGGTGTATGGAACCTGTTTCATTTCCTCCTTCTATGTCTCAATATAGCGACTCTGTTGTGTACTCAATCTAAAGTGGGTAGCAAGAGGAGTGCTAACCGCTTTAGCCTTATCCATCTGGAATCTCTGAAGTACCTTCTCGATGTACTCCTCCTGTGACAAGTATAATCTCCTGGCTTTCCGATCACGGCCGATCCTGATGCTAAGAATCTATTTAGCTGGCCCCAAGTCTTTCATCTCAAAAGACTTACTCAGTTGCTGCTTCAAATTATCAATCCTCGATTGATTCCGGCCAACAATCAACATATCATATACGTACAACAGTAAGATGATAAAGACATCGTCAGAAAATTTCTGAATGAAAACACAATGGTCTGAAGTGGTCTTCTGATGGAATCATCTCCGGATGTGTGTTTTTGGTAAGATTGATATCTTCATTGAGCTTGAAGGGTAGATTAATGAAGAAGTCTTCATTTTTCCATAGAGTGAAAGAGTGAGTAAATCTACTGTGTGATCCTGACCAAAAAGGCTATAAAGTTTTTTTTATGCGTTCATAGTTGGCAATGACAATAGTTGAGGAGAACATCTTCTAGATTGTGGTATATAGAAACAACCATTTGAATCTAACTCCGTCAAGAAGGATTCGTAACTGTTTAACTTGTTGGTAAACATCGAAACTAAATAATAAATCCTTATCAGGGATATCAGAACCAATGACTTTAGTAGAAGCAATACACTCTGGAAAGAAATGTATTCTAATGGGCCTTTTAGTGATGAGGTCCGTTTTGAAGATTTCTCCATCTATAGTTTTAAAGAATTCAATGTGTCTGGTTCATGCTGGTGGTAAACTGTTGGATTCATCATGTTTCTGTGAACACCAGTATCCATAAACCCAAAGACTGGTATGGGTTTTTCATACTTCGAATGTAAGATATGGATATGGACTATTTGGAAATGAATTGTTGGCTGAGCAATATGATATTGTTGTAGAGTACAGGGCTGCAGAGTAAGTACTAGAAAGTAACGATCTGAGTTTTCATCAGAGGACTCTGTGATGCTATTATCAACATTTTCTAGGGAAAAAATAGTTTCTTAATCAGGGTAATCCTGTTATAAGAACCAATATTCTACATCAATATTTTCAAGATCAACTATAGTGCTCTGGTGGATCTATTCCACAAGTTTAGCCATTTGCTTATTGTTATGACAATCTTTTGAAAACTGTCTTTTCTTCTTACAAATAAAATAGTGCCCATCTTTTGGTTTGTTTCTATTTTCTTTCACTCTGTAGTTCCAAAGAGGTTTTCTTTCTCTTTCTGCTTGCTTCTTAGACTTCTTTATTTTTTCTTCATGTACCTCTTGTAGAGCTTGTAGTGAGATTTCTTCTTGCTAGAACAAGTACAATGCTTATCATTTTTGCACTTGATTTCTAAGTGTAGATTCCTACAAGCTTGCTTGAATGGCTTATTTGTTGGATAATTATGACCCATAACATCACTATTTATAAAAGAAATTATCTTTTTGTACAAATTAACTATGTGACAAAAGAAAATTGCTATTTTATCATTATTCTAATTGGATTACTTGGATATAAATTAATGATAAAAGACCATATGATTAAATCAGATTAATAAGACATGAGACAATATTAATCCATGAACGAGTTAATCATTAAATATCCTTAGTCTAGTATTATCGAGACTGGACATCGATAATGCAAAATAGACCAGTATTACACTTGTGCGCATTATGGAAGCTTAATGACATAGTTATCATATATTTAGGTATTGGATACCTATGTAAGTGTAATAAAAAGTTATGTTAGCCGTTGGACCGAGAACAGTTTCGCTCTGGATAGACCTCATCGGAATCTCATTGGTAGTATGACTATGTGTCTATGGGAATCCGAATAAGGGTAGATGTATGTGATCTTTAACATGAGACTTATATCGCTATTACTTGCTACAATCAGTTTACTTTGATATTGATCGTATGGAGCTTTAACAGGTTCTGTGTATGCCTCTATTAAGTTTACTGAGAATCGTAGTGTATTGGATGTGATGTCAAGATGAGAGTATCACTTCAGTCATATGAAAATGATGGTCACACAGGATACAGAACTAATACTCTTAAATGTTGCAGCTATCGGGATAGTATGACTAGGTCATGACTATCCGATTACATAGACTAGTTGCTCGGGATCTAATATATGCTTCGTATGGGGCAGACACAGAGCCAGCCCTAAGCCTAACATGTGACATCCGATACTAGATCGTATTAGGCATTACATAGTATTACTACACCTGATACAAATAATATTCCTCGGCGGATATTTCTGGAGAATTGGGTAGGCACGATGCTTTGCTAGAAGCCAACCATGTCTTGTAAATCGGCGAGAACGTGGTATGGGATACGAACGTATTCGGATGGTCTGATGACCGTATTTACTGCCAACATATCTAGGAATCTTTTGGGTCACTTTCCAAAGATTCACCAATGACATCTAACTTGAATAGAATTAATCTGGGATTAATTATGAGAGAGAAAATTAATTTGTGATTAATTGCGACAAGAATTAATATGGGATTAATTCGTATAGAAGAGAGAACGCGATTAATTTAGAATTAATCGATAAAATAAATTTAATAGTTAAATTGGATTTTCCTATTTAATTTATTTATTTGGGGCTAAAATAATATATCAGATATATTAATTGAAATTGGATTTCAATATGAAATTAAAATTAGATTTTAATTCGGGCGAATAAATTAATTTTGAATTAATTCGTAAGCGACTATCGTAATAATTTTGTGAGACATAATTATTTAATTAAATTGGATTTAATTATGTCGCAATAACAAATTCGTTTAATTTAGAATTAAACGAACTTGGACCCAAGTCTAGTTGTGTGTTGGAGAAGCTAACTTAAATTTAGAATTCAAAGTAGTGGGACCCACTTGACTTACATCACTTGTCAAAGAGTGATGGAAGTGGTTGGCATTTTAAATGTTGCATTTAACCAATACAACAACCAAATTTTGTAACAAGTCACTATTCACCATCTCTTTTTCTTTTCCCTTTTAGCTTGGCCGAATATTGCTTCTTCTCTCCATTGAATTTTTGCTTCAAAAATTCATCAAACCTAGCACTTTTGGGGTCATTTGAGGTGATAGGGAAACTCGCCCAAGGTTCAAACAACTCAACAAAAGCTTGAAGCTTCATTCAAAGAAATTTTGAATTTCTCCCAAGAGCAATGTAAGTATTTTCGCAACTTAACTAGTTAATTTCACACTCAAATCATGTTTAGGATCTTGGAAGCATGTCTTATAGACTAATATTATTATCTTAAGCAGCTTTTTGAAGAAGGTTTTCTGATCACAAAGTTTATCAAGAGCAGTAAGAGCCACTTGGTGGATGTCTCCTAATGACATGTCTTCAATCTTCTTCTGATCAAGGTGAATTAGAATATGCATTTCTGGATGAAGTTCCTCGCGAAGAGAGGCGTTGTAGGTGTGTCTCAAATTGGGCTCATTCAAGCCTTTGAGCTCATAATAGTATTTAGACATTCTTTGATAGTGAAAGTTCATATCTTTCAACTTCAAATAACAACACTTCATCTAGAAGTATTCTAGCCTTGCTTGCTCTTCTATGGTAGCCATTTCACTAAGAAATTCTTTATGAATAGCTCCTAAAGAAAAAGAAGCATTATCCACTTGAAAGAGTTATCTCAGTCGGTAATCTCCTAGGCTCATGAACCATTATCTTAGAGAGCCTATCAATCTTGAAGCGAATTCTCTCAAAACATTTGGTAAAGTAGCTCCAGGTTTCAGCATTTGCACATCTATCCAAGCTGTATATTCTTGTAACTTGGATTGCCATTAAAAAGATGGAACACTATTGAAAGTGAACCATGGGCAATTTTACAGGCTTTGATGAATCTGCTGGCCATTGTACTCTAAAGGATATTCGTTCAACTATATTTTACTAAAATGGCTGGTATATTAAGAATGTATACTGCTTGAATATTGGTGAAATGGGTTGTATGGATTAGATGGTTGTGATGGTGAGAATAAAGACTTTTTATGTCCATAAGCATCCATATGGGCTAATTCAGCTTTTAACTTTCTGATATCTGCCTTCTTTTGAGAAAACTATAGACTATAGTACCGTTGTTGTAACATCATGTTTAGATCATAATCCGGTTGAGTAATTTTAGATTGGATCTTATCATATATCTCTTGGAGCTAGGTTGTAAGTGTGTTTACCTTATTGTGTGTCAGCTGAACATGCTGAACAACACGCTCGAATTTGACTTTAATATTGTGTAGGACATTATTTTATGATCTGGCATTTTGAGTTTGTCAGTTAAGTACTGATTCAAACTGTTGTGCCTCTTTCCACTATCCACTTGGAGTAACTATGGAATGATGCACGAAAGATCAATGACTACCTTTGTCTGATTATCTGTTTTCTTTTCCAATGGAGGAAATTATTCCTGGTATGATAACGAGGGAGTGAACATCATACAAGGTTGAACTGGAACCACTAGTGTATAAACATTTGGCATACTTTGTACCCTGTATCTGGAAGAAGCTGGGAAACTCTATTTCACACTTTTTTCATCAAGGAGACCCTCCACTCTGAGAATCTTAAAAGCTATGTGATATATTGGTAGAGGTTATTCTTTATTAGATACTTCCTTATGAATTCCAATCTATAGCTTGGAATTAGAGTCATATTGCCAATATTTCTGTTGTTTGCAATGAGTTGAATGAACTATGTCCTTTTTTTTAGATCTGCATTGTCGCCGAGAAATATCATCATCCTTGCTATCTTCATAGAAACAAGAACAACATGGATCACACATGCAAGCTTCTGGAACATCCCAGATAAAATGACCATTTATATTTGCAGCATGAATATGATAACCTTCCCGGTTGAGGTATTCAATATGAATATCTTTTTTTCCATGAGCATCAACATGGAAAAGCATGCATGAGTTGGAGATCGAGGTTTCTAGAATATATTTTTGACAGTATCCAATTATTTGGTAAAAATAACTTCAAAACTCTAGATCGACTGTGAATCCTAATGGAATCTCTAGTAGTTAGATAATCACTCGAGAGGTATCAGTTTTATCAATTCCTCTGTCTAGATCTAGCATGGAATCTGAACAATTGTTGGAATGTTCTCCATGTATGCTAGTATCATTAAAGCATCAAAGGATTTCTGACCAGTTGGAAGGTCTACGACATGATTCTGGAGCCTGTGGACTAATTGGTGATGTAAAGTAGCCACCTTAGTTGTGACCACTTGATCTGCACCTTGGATCTTGACTTGAACCTTTAGGGCAGTTAGTAGATTAGGATTCTGTAAAGACGGGTTGAAACTTGGATAGAATGTGAGTAGTGTGTTTCCTGTATGGAGTATAGTGAGGACAATACCAATGTCAACACGTTGGTACTCCTTGAACCTTGAATCAAGTAGGGCGAGCCTTGCTATTACGGGCAAGCTGATAGAATTGTGACTCAGGTGTACACCAGGAAAAGAAAGAAAGGAGGTACTGCTGCTGTGATCATGGACCAAGAGGAAATTACTGAACCAAATCTTGATGAATCATGAGGCCCACTGGATCAAGAAGTACCGGGCTGGATTTATAGAGAGAAAGCTTGATGCTGGGAGATTGTTACCAACTGTTAATTGTTTTGTTATTAGTTTAGCTGTTATTAGTTTATTGCCAAGTATCAATTGGTCATTAGCCGGGTTGTTTTGGGTTGAAATTGTATTCCCTTTTCTGTTATATGGGGAACACCTCGTGAGAATGAGGGGGATGAGTTATTTTGATTGTAAGGGTGGAGTGTCCTGGCGACTAGAACGGCTGGGAAAAGTTACAGATATTTCAATTGAATCTTTTATTAGCAAACAATCCTTGAAATCTAAATACTGGAGGATATTACATTTGAATACAATTGAAATCCTATCAATTGGTATCAGAGCACCGAATCCTAACCATGGCACCCCATAAAAACAATAGCAAAGAGGAAGAAATGGAGAAAGAAGTTTCTGGATTGAAAGAAGAGATTGGCGAAATGAAAACCGACATGAGCACGGTGAAATCGAACATCGATGAACTCAAATCATGAATGTTTAAGATCTTAGATCTATTGAGAAAATAAAGGGTAAAGAGAAGGTGGATGACGGAACCACAAATGAGAAAGTGGATGATGGAACCACAAATGAGAGTGCAAGGGACAACTCTGTTCCACATAACGCCACTCACGTCCAACCCAATCACACTCATTCTACCGGGCCATATTATGAGCGAGCTGATACGAAGTGGAGGAAGTTGGAATTACCAGTATTTACAGGTGAAGACTCGTATGGATGGTTGTTAAGGGTGGAGAGATACTTTAATCTGAACTTAGTGGCAGAGGACGAAAAGATAGACGATGCTACTGTGTGCATGGAAGGGCGTTCTCTCAGCTGGTTCCACTGGGAAACTTCCCGCGCACCGATCATGACTTGGGCTAGGTTCAGGGAGTAATTATTGAGACGATTTCGGGATTCCCAAGAAGGTGATGGCCATGAGTTACTGGTTGCTCTCCGACAGACGGGCACAGTAGCTGAATTCAGGGAAAAATTTGAGCTCATAGCAGCCCCTCTAACCGATTTAAGTGAGGAGATGCTCACCGGTGCTTTCATGAATGGGCTGAGGGAAGAAATAAGGGTAGATCTACGCTTAATCCGGCCATCAAGTTTGCTTGAAGTAATGGAGACAGCCCAACATGTGGAGAGAGAAATGATGCCTTAGAACGAGCACACGATCTAAGAGGGAAGACAAAATGGTGGGCTATGACCCGTGGGTTAAAGAATACAGGCTTGAATTTTGGGTCAGTAGCGGGCGGGCGGATACCGGGGTGACCAAATGAAGCGGGTCGAGGGGAATACACTAAAACTGTATTCGTGCGACTCGAACGAGATATTAATCCCAAATCTTTCGAACCTACTAACAAGAGATAGGGAATCAGGCGAATGTCAGAGAGGGAGTGTTAGAGGCGACGAGAGCAAGGGTTATGCTTCTACTGTGATGAGAAGTATCATTTTGGACACAGATGCAAAAATCATCAATTCCACGCACTCCTAGTTACGGAAAGAGATGACCTGATGACGATGGAAATTGGGTGGGGGAGGAAGAGCAACCTTCAATCCAAGCAGAGAGGGAGAAAGAAAATACCTCCGACCCAGGGGCAACACTGGAGCTCTCACTCAAAACTATATTAGGGTTCTCAACAGATAACAGTTTGTTGAAGGTGAAAGGTAAAATTGATGGGTGTGAGGTAGTGGTATTAGTAGATAGTGGAGCCTCTGATAATTTTTTGTCTCCAGCAATAGTCAGGAAGTTGAATTTACTGGTCGACGAATCAAGGAGATTTGGAGTGCAATTGGGAGATGAGGTGTGCCTGCAAGGGCAGGGGATTTGCAATGGGGTTTCCTTAACAGTGTAAGATTTCACAATTTGTCAAGATTTCCATTCATTTGCTGTGGGAACTGCAAATGTCGTCCTGGGGTAGCTTGGCTTCAGACCTTGGGGGATTTTTCCACCAATTACAAAATCTTGACTATGCGATTTGTGAGCGATGACAGAGTGGTGACCTGGCAAGGAGACCCAACATTATCCAAGAAGGTCATGTCCTTGAAAAGTTTGTTGAAAACAGTCCAAGATGGTGACCGTGAATTTTTGGTGGAGTTGACCAATTGCTCAGTAGTGGAGGCTACACAAACACAGACGCCCTGGGTGCCAAACCCGAAGTTACAGGCGGTACTCAAGGAATTTAAGTCAATTTTCGGGGCACCATCTTGCCTTCCAATCCAACGGAAACAAGACCATTCAATTCGGGTAAAAGGAAACGCTGAACCCCCGAACATCCGACCCTATAGATATCCTTATTATCAAAAGAATGAGATCAAAAATATAGTAAGGGACATGTTATCGGTTGGGATTATTCGACATAGCATCAGCCCTTACTCAAGTCTTGTTTTGTTGGTTAAAAAGAAAGACGAGGGTGGCGTATGTGCGTCGACTACAGAGTTCTTAATAAAATGACTATTGCAGACAAGTTTCCTATACCTGTCATAGGTGAGTTACTGGATGAGTTGCAAGGTGCAGTGATTTTTTTCGAAGCTGGACCTCAAGTCCGGATATCACCAAATAAGGATGAATGAGGCCGCATTGAGAAGATAGCTTTCCGCACCCATGAGGGTCACTACGAATTCCTCGTGATGCCTTTTGGGTTAACCATTGCCCCATCCACATTTCAGTCACTTATGAATGATATTTTCAGACCCTACCTACGTCAATTCATCTTGGTTTTCTTCGATGACATACTGGTATTCAGCAAGGACTTTAATTCATATTTGGCACATTTACGAGTAACCCTACATATATTGCAGCAGAATCAGTTGGTAGTCAATGGAAAAAAAAATGTTTTTTCGCTCAAGCCAATTTGAATATTTGGGGCATATCATCTCGGCTAAAGGGGTAGCCGCTGACCCTTCTAAATTGGATAGCATGGCTTCTTGGCCATCACCCGTGAATCTCAAGTCCTTGAGGGGATTCCTAGGGCAGGCTATTATCGTCGTTTTGTCAAGAGGTACGGTAAACTCGCTACACCACTGACGCAATTATTGAAGAAGAATGCCTTTAAATGGAATGACAAGGCTGAAGGAGCTTTTTTAACATTGAAGAACGCGATGATGACGGTTTCGGTGTTAGCATTACCGAATTTTTCGAAGGTTTTTGTGGTGGAAGCAGATGCTTCTGGAGTAGGGTTAGGTGCAGTCCTCATGCAAGATGGCCACCCAATCTTATATTGGAGCCAAACTTTATCAGCTCGGGCTCAAGTCAAATCGGTATATGAACGTGAATTGATGGCTATTGTACTGGCGATTCAAAAGTGGAGGCACTACTTACTTGGGAGGAAATTTATAGTCCGCACGGATCAAAGCAGCCTTAAATTTCTGCTAGATCAGAGAGAGGTCACTGAAGGGCAGTAAAAATGGTTGATCAAGTTAATGGGTTACGAGTTCGAAATCCAGTATCAACCGGGGTTGGAGAACAAGGCTGCAGATGCGTTATCTAGAAAGGAATATCATTATGCTGTTCAGAATGGGATATTTCTTACAGAATCCATTCACTTTAATTCTTTATCTTTGGCAAATTATCCTGTTTTGGCCGAATTACAAGATGAGGTGCAAGGTGATCCTACCCTTAGATCCGTTATGCAAGCGCTGTTACTGGGTTCGGGTTCTAGTGGTAGTTCGTTACAGAAATACTCATTGCAAGGGGGAAATTTGATGTACAATGAAAGGTTAGTCATTCAAAATCGTCCCCAAGGATTCCTATGTTGTTAGCCAAATTTCATAGTTCACCACAGGGAGGTCATTCGGGTTATTTGCGTACCTTTAAAAGAATTGCTGTCGTATTATATTGGGAGGGAATGCGAGCAGATGTGAAGAAGTATATAGCCCGGTGCGAAGTTTGCAAAAGGGTGAAGTATTCCACCTTAAGTCCTCAAGGGTTTCTCCAGCCACTTCTGATCCCTAACTTGCCATAGGACGATATCTCCATGGATTTCATTGGTGGTTTACTGAGAGTGCAACAAATGGATACCATTCTAGTAGTGGTGGATAGGCTCACCAAATACAGTCATTTCTTGAAATTGGGGCACCCGTATACAGCAAAGGAAGTGGCCAAACTCTTTGTAGAGGAGGTAGTACGTTTACATGGTTTCCTAGAAAATTGTTTCAGATAGGGATCGGGTATTCATTAGCAAATTTTGGGCTGAATTGTTTTAAACTCTCGGGCACAACTTTAAAAATGAGTACTTCCTTCCATCCCCAAACGGACGGCCAAACGGAAGTGGTGAATCGTTGTCTTGAGGACTGCATTCGATGCTTTGTCATGGGACAACCAAAACAGTGGGTTAAATGGATGTCGTGGGATGAATATTGGTACAACACCACCTTCCATGTTTCTGCTGGTATGACTCCTTTTATGGCTCTTTATGGGTGTGACCCTCCAACCTTATTGAAGTTTACGGGTGAACCTTCTTTGGTGGATGAGATCAATGTGCTACTCTGGGATCGTAATTTAATTCTAGAGGAATTGCGGACCAATCTGTCCATAGCACAAAACAAGATGAGGCAACAAGCAAATAAGAGAAGAAGGCCAGTCGAGTTTGCAATCGGTGATCTTGTTTTCCTACGTCTTCAACCCTACAAATTCAGTCATTGGCAAAGCGACTGATAAGTACATGAAAATGTACATTAGGAACATCACTTATCTAGGTTTATTGTTAAGTATTTAGTTATATAATTCATATTTTATTACATAATTTATATTATTAAATTTATATAAAAATATTTATTATTTACACTAATTCAGTGATTTTATTTGTAGGAATATTAATACATGGATCCTGGGATAACTGCAAGTGTTTAGGGATGCATAGGACGCACACGGGAGCTGAGAACGCGAGAAGCATGAAGCATTGAGAAATTGTATTGGCGCCATGGCATCATACTCCCATACAAAATCCAGAGAGCCATGCGCCATGGCGCCACCAAATGAGAGAAGGAAATGTTGACCGAAAGAAAGAAGAAAGAGAAAGTGCAGTAAAATGAGGAGTTTTGGAGAGAGAAAGTTGAAAAGTTGACCAAAGCATAAAGTGACGTAAAGTAAAAGGAGAGTTTGCTTTGGCTAAAAGTTGAGCACGTGGGCCTTCTATTTGTTTTGTTGTTGATTTTACAAAAATAATTATCAAATAAATAAAAGCCAAAAGCTGCGTGAAGAAAGACAAGAATAATTGACCAAATCAAAGGGTAGCCACGTGGGCATTAGGGTTCTGTTTTTTGTCATTATAAAAGACCATGCAACGTGAATAGGAACCAGGCTGCTGCGTGCGTGAACAAGAGGCTGACTTCGTGAAGTAGCAGCTCTTGCTGCGCGAAAATTAAGAAAAGAGAGAGCAGTGCCGAGAGAGAAGAAATCAGAGCGAAGAAGTCGGGACACGGAGCCGTGATGATTCAGAACAATATTTATCTCCAATCCCGGGTTATTTTTATTTCTTTTATGGGGAACTAATCCCCTAGGCAAAGCTATGGATGAACTCTTGTGTTAGATTTTTATTATTTATGTTTTTGATTCCTACGAACCTTTTTATCGTTTAATAAAATTAATGTTTATTATTTTCTATTATCTTTCGATTCTTGAATCCATAAATTATATTTTGTCAAATCCCATATAGATCCAGTCATGCTTCTTCTATGTGTGGTTTGCGGATTTAATTGTGACTGGTAAAGTTGTTTTGCGTGTTGGTCTTCTGTTGCAGTATTGCCTGAGGGTATATTGTCGACGTTAGATAGCTCGTAACGATGGCTTTTGTATGCTGTTAACATAGAGAAAATAATCATTAATTACCTTAGAATTTATCATGCGTAGAATTGAATATTTTCCGGTTGTTGGTTTGGGATGTGAAACCTTCAATTATGTAATAATAGGAATCAATAACTGAATATAAGAGTTCGATGCAAGAGGGATTCCCGAAGCTTTGTCATATCTCTCTGCCATTATCTTTTAATATTTGTTCATTATTTTATTTATCTTTAATTTAATTACCAATCTTTATCGTTTTATTTATTAAGTTACCGTTAACGTCTTTGTTTAAGTAAATCAGTTCCTGTAACCATCTCTCTGTGGAATCGACACCCCAACTGTACTGCGATAACCGCGAGTCATATTTGGGAGTAATCAGCGACCCAATCAAAAATTGAGTCCTCGATACTATGGGCCATATCCGATTATTGCTAAGTATGGAGAGGTGGCTTATAAACTCAAATTACCAAAGAGTGCTACCATACACCCAGTATTTCATGTATCGCAATTAAGGGCTGCCCTTTCTTCCAGTACACAAACCCAACCACTTCCAGATTGCCTTAATGCTGAGTTAGAAATGTGGTTTGTCCAGAATCTGTGTTGAAAACTAGGAGGTTATTGAATGTCAGTTGGAGGTGCTCATCAAATGGCAAGGGCTACCGGATTGTGAGAACAACTGGGAACTGGCAGAGAGCATAGCTGAACACTTTCCTGCTTTTAACCTTGAGGACAAGGTTAACGTTTTAGGGGGCAGTGTGATAGAATTGTGACTCAGGTGTACAACAGGAAGAGAGAGAAAGGAGGTATTGCTGCTGTGATCATGGACCAAGAAGGAACTTACTGAACCAAATCTTGATGAATCATGAGGCCCACTGGATCAAGAAGTACCGGGCTGGATTTATAGAGAGAAAGCTTGCTGCTGGGAGATTGTTACCAACTGTTAATTGTTTTGTTATTAGTTTAGTTGTTATTAGTTTATTGCCAAGTGTCAATTGGTCATTAGCCGGGTTGTTTTGGGTTGAAACTGTATTCCCTTTTCTGTTATATGTGGAACACCTCGTGAGAATGGGGGGGATGAGTTATTTTGATTGTAAGGGTGGAGTGTCCTAGCGACTAGAACGGCTGGGAAAAGTTACAGATATTTCCATTGAATATTTTATTATCAAACAATCCTTGAAATCCAAATATTGGAGGATATTACATTTGAATACAATTGAAATCCTATCACAAGCCTTTCCTTCTATGAAGCGTAAAAATCATTCGTATAGAATCCATATGGAGATGGGTGTGATCTTCTATTTTCCAGTTAGAGATAAACTCTTTTGGAATCTCCAAAATCACATATTGTTTTGCCTTTGTTGTTTGGAGTGAACACTACTCCAGTTTAGATGACTAGATCTACTATTTAGGTGAAGGGCTTCTAGTAGAAATAAAAGTACAAATACATCTAGTGACATAATTGAGTCTTTTATATACAAATTATAGGGATTAACTAAGGATAAAAAAGATTCTCCAACTTGAGCACATTCTCGAACGTATAAGTATTCCGAAAGATTTTTAATCTTTGAAGAGACTTTCTTAGAACATGACATGGGTAAGGATAAACTAGAAGAAAGATGAACAAGATCAGAAGTACTAGACATAATACTAGGATGAGAGTCAGTTGATGGTAGAAAAGACATCATGTATGTAAGATGTTCTCTCTACTCATACAAATTCCATTCCATGATACCATCTCTTTGAACAATCGTTGAAATGCTCTCCACGTGTGCACTCACATGTTTTGCAGTTTATTTTATTGTTGTAAGGACACAGGCCTCGGTACATAAACTAGTCATTAACTGGTCCATAGTTAACTTGAATGATGGCGATTAAGTGTGTGTGTATATATATATATACATATGGAGTAAAAATATTGAATCGAACAATACATCAATCAATTGCGCACAAATATTGTTGCCGAACAAACCAAACTCTAAAATCAACATTTATTAAGTTCGAATAAGAAAAGGAAAAACAAATAAAAGACCTCTAAGTCATTCAGTAACAACAAATTATGCTACTGAAAGGTAAGAGTGGCAAATCAAATTGATGAATCAAATTTATGTTGAATTATAAAAGAATCGAATCAAAATATGATGAATTCATATTTGATTTGTTTATTAATCGGATCATAATATTAGGATTTATATTCAATTCGTTTATTAATCGAATTCTTATATTAGGATTCGTATTCGATTTATTTACAAAACGAATCGAATGTGAATATATATTCGTTTAATCTTGACATTATTCAATGACATAAACTACAGTCATTTATCGCATTAATTTTTTCTTAATGTACACATATGAAATATGCAATTATATATTTAGTAAAATAACTTACTAAATATAGATCATATCATTTTTCTATGGAATTGGCAATAATTACTTGAATCTCAATTGAAAAATAATAATAATAATAAGTAAATGAAAATAATAAGAGCAATCATAAATGAATAAACAAATAAATAAACTCAAATTTGTATATGATCCGTTTAACAAACGAAGCAAATCAAATTGACTCATTCATTAAATTAATATATTTTTTCAATTTCATATTCGTTGTAAAGTAAATCGAATCAAAAAAATAAATAAATATATACTCAAATTGCCACCCGGACTTAAAGGAAACGACTAAAAGATAAATTGAGTTTAAAAACAGACAGGAAATCTAACAACGATAGCTTCAAGTTTCCGATCGCGTCTCTGCGAGTATTCGAGAAGCAATGGTGATCATCAGAAGGAACAAACAGCAGCTTAGTCGTGACAAAGGCAAGATGGCGCTTGATTGGCAGACGATCGGCCCCAAATGGGGCAGATTTTGTGGCGGCGGTGCCGCGACTCGGGCGGAATGGCAAGAAGAAAACGATACAATGAGAGAAATAGATTAAGTGAGATGATAAATGGGGGAGAATGAGATGTAAAGATAGAGAGAATTTTAGTTCGGATAGGTGTGGAGGGAAGTTTTGGATAAAAATTATTTCCAATACTAACGTTATTTCGTTTGGAATTTTTTATATTTTGGATTTTGCCTCTTTATTTTTGTGAAATTACGTAAATCACCCTTACTTTTATGTCCTTTGTTCTGCTTTAGAAATGACGACCTAAGAGGATTAGTCATTAGATAGGCAGGCTCGTGAATCTATTTGTTTAATCACGGGATAAGAACTCAAATAATTTATTTGAAATAGGTGTGGACACGGTTCGATGCAGTTCGGTAAGATTATTAAAAAAATTATAATTATAATTATAATTATTCGATTTTTAAAAAAATTAATTGTATGATTTTTTTAATTAAAAAATTATAATTATTTTTAATTGACGATTTGGTCGGTATAATTCGATTTTTTCAATTTTTTTAATAATAACAATAAAAATTAAAAAATTAATAGCATTTACTAAATTTAACATATACTTAAATTTTTTTATATTGTAATTCTTCTAATCATCACAACTATACCAATAAAAATTTTTTTATAAGAGATAATCATCATTTAAATTATTTAAAATGTACGAAAATGAAAAGAATAATAACCAAAGTAAAAAAATTATAAATATTTTATGAAATTAATCATCACTAAATAAAAATAAAATAAATATATAAAAAATATTAATTATAACATGATAACATAATTGAATAGATTTAAAAAAAAAATCAATTTTTCAATTAATTCGGTTTAATTCAGTTTTTTAGTTAAAAAAAATTATTCTAATTCAGTTCGATTCGGTTTTCTAATTAAAATATCGAATAATTTTTTGAAAATAAAAAAATTATCACTTCGATTCGGTTTTTTCCGATTCGATTTGGTTTTACAGTTTCAATTATTTTTTCTCTACCTAAAACTAATTCTTATGAGCAGGGTGGGTATCTAGGGTTATTATTTGATCAGATTAAAATATAATTTGATTCACACTTAATAAAGAATTGAGGAGAACAATAAATTGAAGGAAGGTGTAAAAACTATTGAAAGATTTTCAAGCTTCTTCTAAAAAAACATTATTGGTCGACCATTATCCTAGAAAAGGATCTTCATGTTCAATAATTTAGCATATCCAAAAAGTTGATCAAAAAATATTTCATATTACTTATCATAAATTATACTTAATAGTAATTTATATCATGAGTATTTAGTAATAAATAATTTTATTAAAATAGTTAGCCCAAATAAATTTTTAAAATATAATAGCTATGCCCTTTGATTTATTTAACCGAAATGCTTGTGTGCACAAAAATTGGCCAATAAGAGATATGTGATGTTTTCATAGAAACATCAGCTTGTTATGGCATAATTGCAAATTATCAAAGTAGCAGACTTCCTACAAAATTATTATAGAAAAAATATCCAAAACAAAAGGAGGAAATTAAAAGGGATAACAACTTCTAAAGTTCTAAAAATTGTGATGTTTTACACTTAATTTTTAAAAGATATTTTGTTTATTATTAAGTGTTATAAGTGAGTAAAATTTTTCCTTTTAAGCCTTAATTTATTAACTCTAACAGACTTGTTGACTTTGTATAACAGAACAATACTTCAAGAAATATACTAAATCAGTCAACTCTCACGCCGGTTTACAAAAATTAACGGTTTGAAATTTGAAATGAGAAGTTCTCAAATCAATTTAGGGTTTTAAAGCTTTGAAAGAGGAACCTTAATTGGTGATATCGAAAGCATCAGTGGTCTTATAATTCATTGTCGTTTATAGTGTTTGACAACAAGGTATGGAATTTGTAATTTAAAATTAAAAAAAAAAAGTATGTTCTCCATTATTAAGAGTTGATTTTGATTTTTTTGTTATTTTTTTATAATTTCATTTTATTTATACAGTCTTTATGTGATTGTAATGACTAATGCATATATTGTTTGGCATTATTAGGGAAGATTGGTCGATAATGGTTATGTTGACAAAAAAAAAAATCACCCTAGGACGATAAGGATGAAAGCAAGCAGGACGGACAAGTATCATGCCACAGAACGATTCGTAAACAGGGCAACGAGGGGAAGAGCGATAAGAACAATAACCAGACGACACAGCAATAGGGACGAGCAGTTGATCCCACGATTTAAGTAGTTAGACAGTTCCCTCCACGATCAGGCAGTTATGGCACACAACTCAACGGTTGGAGACACGATCCAGCAGTTATAGAGAAGTTACGGACTGAAACCGTCTGAGCAGTTAACAAGACTCACTATATAAGACTCATTCATGCGAAGAAGAAAAAAAAGAACAAATGAAGACTCAAAACAAGCTTTTTTTTTTTTTTTTTAATTTCGTAGCTTTGTAATTTTAGGACTGTAATCTGTGTGCTTGCGCCCATTGGAGGCTTATTCACTTAATCAAACACCCCTTGCTGGGACTGTGTTCTCAGTAGGTTTGAACCTTATACGCTCTTTCGATGAAAAATTGTGCAAACAGTTTTTGGCGACCATAGTAGGAGGATTGGTGTAAAAAGTGAAAATGCCTCCGAAAATAAACACTCAAACTGGCTCAAGTACGGAGGAAGGGGGACTGGAGCAAACAACCAGCCACATTCCAGCCGTAGTAGTCCATTTCGAGGGTCTGGCAGATACTGGTCGGTATGAACCTATGCGAGAGCTCAGCCCTAACGCGGTTCGTGCCTTGTTCGGTAGGCTTCAAAATACTCACATCATAGATAAGTTCACCTCGACCAGTAACTCGCATTATGAGAATATGGCCAAACACTTAAGCTCATTAAATGAGTTAATGGCCAAATATGTAAACGGGGGACATTCCTACTGTGGACTACACCTACTCATATACCAAGCAGTCAGGAGGCTAGTCCGAGCAATATTCTTCCATAAAGGGGTCACTGTCCCTATGACTCCAGGGGGGAATAAGTCATGGGGGCAATAGCCCATATCTGGGGCCAAACCTACACCAAGGGCTAAATATGGCACAACATGAAGTGTTGTTGCCCCAAAGTCTACAGGTTTCACAGGGGCACAGTCACGACTATGTCCCACTTGTGAGAGGACCACAACCACCCCCATAGCAATGCCATTTAATGGCAATGATATGTTGAGAGAACAGATGACTGGGATTCTTCATAATCAATTCGGTTTAGGGATAAGGCCAATTCGCCCAAGATATTAAAAGCCATATCCATATTGGATATATGTAGCATATCCGTGGCCTATGAATTACAAGGTACCAGACTTTTCCCTGTTTATAGGGTCTGGGGAATTTTCTACTATGGAACATATTGGGTGATTTACCCTTCAGTGTGGAGAAACACATGATTTCCATAAGTTGGGGTTATTTCACATCTCACTGTCAGGAGTAGCTTTCTCCTGGTATGTCAGCCTGCCGCCCAACTCGGTGGAAAATTGACAACAAATGGAATAGTTATTCCATGCACAATTCTACAAGGCTAAATCTGAAGTGGCCTTGGCAGACTTGACAAACTTGAGGCAATTACCAGGAGAATAGGCCGAGACGTTCTTACAAAGGTTCAAAGTGGCTCGAGGCCGATGTTATGTGTCTTTACAAGAAAAAGAATTTGTGAGAATCGCCCAAAGCTGTCAAAATTTCGATCTAAAAAAGAAATTTTAAGATCGTAAATTTTAGGATCTCCCCAACTCATCACTAGTGTGGTGCGTTATGAACAGTTGTTAAGAGATGAGGAGCAAATGAAAAATTCCTACAAAACAACTTATTACAGGAACATCAATTATGAAATAGGCGAAATGGACATCGAATCGGCCGACTTATGCTTGACCGAATTGGTTAAAGGGAAGCCGTATGTTTGCGAGGCGTGGGCTGAACCCCAGCCAAAGAAAAGAACGACAAAAAGAGTAGGAACTTCTCTTTTGATATATAAAAGTCGATGCTATATTCGATCAATTATATAAAGACAAGCAAATTAATTTGAGCGATCGCCACACGTTGCCAAGCGCCGAGCAAATCGGTGGTAAAAAATATTATAAGTGACATAATACATGCTTCTATTCAACTAATAATTGTCTTGTTATTCAGAATATTTTACAGGATGTCACCGAATCTGGACGAATAACGTTCGAAAAAAGATAGCGGTGGACGACATTCCAAAGTCAATGGAACTAAACATGATCAATTCGGACCTTATTAAAATGAACTTGCCAAAGTTCAAGTTGGTCCTAGATGAAGATCAAGACTGCCATCGTCCGAGCGCTCTGGAAAGGATAAAAACACCCCAAGAAAGGAAGGTTCCGCGAAATCTGTGTGCACGGTGCAAGAATAGTATAGAGTGGATGAAGGAGTTGGAAGATACCTGTGAAATACTAGTAAAGAAAGAGCCAGTAGCGTGGCAATCGAGAACCTCCGCGCCAAGGTTCTACAATGAGAATTTAAATTTCGTCCAAAATATAAGGACGTTTAGGCCGAAAATTCATCGGCCCAACGTATGACATTCGTACCAGAGGCCATATTCGGAGCAATGTTCGAGAAGGAACTACCCTCTTGTGGATAAAATGATAACGACGCAACTGAGACGAAACCAGAGAAATTATGACCGTATGATGCGCCAACAAGGCAAAATGAAAGTCACCACTAGACATAGTGCTTATACAAAGGAGAAACCAGATGAGAATAGCAAAGAGAGTGGCGACAGAGAAGGGACAACTACGAATTGTGATGAGTGTACCAAGTTTGATAGATGAAAATGGGACGAGACAGACGACGAAGAACCCCCTATTGTCATTTAGTTTGGTAGTATGCCACACCGGTTGTGGCTAATCATTATTTATTGTCCGAAAAGTTCAAGGGGGACAACAGTGAAGAGTCTTGAAATAACAAAGATGTCTATGAGGGTGATGAGATGGAATTTACAGTACTCTCGATAACAAATAGAGAGGCTTTAGACGAGGAAATGACTAACATAGAAGAAAAATATACATCAGGATTGAAGCACGAAAAAGGAGAATATCATAGAATCGGCTTCTCAAAGAATTGTATGAGGCCAGAAACCCTACAATTGGGATACTAGGAGAAGACTTAGGATGATCCCTACCTCGTCCTATATGCAATGCCCAAAATAAAATGGACCATTACTAGAGCGGAAAAGCGAAGACTAGTCGTCAATAATATCTCTCACGATGCGTCAGTCACATTACCACCCTCTAGATGGGACATGGAGGGAGAACTACCTCGAGCCAATGTCGGGAATGAATAAACAATGGAGGTAGGTCTATCAGGGAATGTGATATTCCAAAAACCACTGCCATAAATAATGAAGCATCTGTGGCCGTTGTATATAAAAGCAAAGGCCAACGAGATACCCATTACCAAAGTATTGATTGACAATAGAGCAGCCATCAATGCAATCCTGTTTAGGATGTTGGGGCATTTAACAAAGTCAGAAAACGATCTCATCCATATAGAGGTGGTAATGACAAGTTTCAATGGAGGGGCGACGACGGCCAAAGGGGTTGTGTCGTTAAATTTGCAAGTAGGGAGCAATACGAAGATGGTAGTGTTCTTCGTTATAGATGGACCAACCACATATAACATGCTCTTAGGACGGGATTGGATCCACGGCAGCCGATGCATTCATTCATCCCTTTATCAATGCTTCATTTTCTGGAACCAGAGAGATGAAGTAGAAATAATACATGCTGATAACAGACCTTTCGCTGTAGTAACAAATTCGACAGAATAATTCATGTACGAGGGAAATTACGGGCCAATCAGGGTTCTGAATGAAGGAGAAAGTTCGGCCATTGTGGCTCAAAACGACGAGCTATACCCTGTGAGTCTGCTAAACAATTTGTTCGCGCAAACAAGGCCAACCAAAGTGGTCTTTGGAGAGCCAATGCACATCAATTCAAATGAAGAAGAACAAGCAGAGTAAAGAACAAGCCACACTCGCAGCCACCAGGGCAAACTTAATGGCCTATGTAATGAAACGAGAAGATGAAGTTGAAGCTCAGGCCGCTATTTCGGCCTTAAGAGATAAATTATTATCACACCAGACAGAAGACAGAATTAGAGATGCATGCGGGGTAGATTGTTTGATTGAAGGAAGTCACAAGAGCGAGCAACATAGAAAGGAAGAGTACGCTCTGATTGGCATAAGGTAAGCATCATAAGGGTACAAGATGTATTGGATGAGGTAAATCTGGGAAGTGAGGACAATAGATGCATCACCTATAACAGCAAGGGATTAGAGGCTCATGTACGCGAAAAACTGATCCATTTGTTACAAAAATACAAAGATTGTTTTGCTTGAGACTATAATAAGATGTTTGGTTTAGATAGAACGTTAGTGGAACAGAGGTTGCTAATTATATCCAACCATAGGCCGTATAAACAACCTCCCCGGAGGTTTGCACCCAATGTTATGCCTGACATCAAGAAAGAAGTCGAACGTCTTTTGGAGGAAAAATTCATTAGAACGACCAGATACGTAGAATGGTTGTCAAATATCATCCATGTTATGAAAAAGAATGGAAAACTAAGAATATGCATAGACTTTAGGAATTTAAACTTAGCCACACCAAAAGATCAATACCCCACGCTAACAGTAGATTCCCTAGTAGACTCCACAACGGGTATCACGTGTACTCTTTTATGAATGACGCGGGATACAATCAGATCTATATCACCGAAAACGATATACATAAAACGGCCCTTTCAGTGCCCAGGTTCTTTAGGATGTTTGAATGGGTGGTGATGCCATCGGTCTAAAAAACACTAGGGCCACATACCAGCAGGTAGACCCGGCCACGGTTCCGGTTCGGAACCGGAACCGAACCGAAATTTGACCGGTTCGGTTGGGGTTCCACCCCAACTCAAACCGGTCCGAACCGGTGGAACCGTACGGTTCCACCGGTTCGGACGGTTCCTGTTGGAACCGTAGGGTTCCAACCGGAACCGAACGGTCCGTTGGAACCGTCGGGTTCCTGTTGGAACCGTAGGGTTCCAACAGGAACCCTAATTCCCCCAACGGCTACTAGCCGTTGGGGGAGCAGGGAGCCGTTGGCTCCCTGCTGCCAAACGACTCCCTGCCAAAAAAAAAATAATAATTAAAAAAAATATTTTTATTATATAAAAAAATACTAATGTACCCCTAATAACGGTAATAAAACAGTTATATTTAGGGGTTTTTGGTATCAAAAATTTTCTAAAATTCTATAAATAAGATTCATTTTTCATAATTTCATCACACCAAATTCTCAACTCTCTCATTTTCTATAATTCTCTTATTCTCAATCTTACTTCAATACAATTCTCTTATAATCTTATATTATTATTTTCTCATCTCAATTTATTTAGTTGTTAATTTGTTATCATTCGCATCGCAATTATTCAATTTTCTTATTTTTCTTCCTAATTTCTCAAAAAAAATGGCAAGCTCATCCGAGAACATAATGTCAAATATGCCAACCCAAGAGAGCGGCCCTAGTGTCAGTGCACAATCACGGAGAAGAGAAGTTAAGGCTCGGTCCTCCGATATTTTCAAAATTCATTTTACTTTGGAATATATAGAAGATGATTTACAACGAGCAATTTGCAACTATTGTGGGGTTATCTATAAATTTTCTGGTGGATACGGCAATATGATCAAGCACATGGAGAAACATCATCCGGTTGAATTTGGCATTGATACGACGCAGACTCAAATGGCCAGATACGCATCATCTAGTAGAGGTACGAGTAGTGTAGATTTATTTAAATATTCTGATGCAAAAAATAGAGAAGAATTTACGAAATTAACTTGTATGACACATATTTCTTTAAGCTTTGGTGAAAAACTTCATTTTACTAATTACGTGCATAATGCTTTAAACCCTGCTGCATGTAGAATGACTCGAAACACAACAAAACGTCATATTTTCAAATTATATAAAGATGGTAAAATTATTTTAAATGAAATATTTAAAGAGATGAAAGGTCGTATTTCTATATGTTCTGATATTTGGAGTGACCATTGGCAAACACACTCATACATGGGTGTGACTTGTCATTGGATTGATGCATCATTTACCATGCAAAAACGACTTCTTGCATTTAGAGTTTTTGATGATCAACATACTGCACATAATATTTATAGAATGATGAAGGTAATTTTTGATGAATATGGTTTAGGAGAAAAAATTTTAACAATTGGATTTGATAATGCATCTGCAAATACTGCATCCATCAATGATTTAAAAGAAATATGTCAACCAAATTTAGGGGGTCGATTTTTTCATATTCGTTGTACATGTCATGTCCTAAACTTATGTGTGCAAGACGGTCTAAAATCATTATCTCCTTTCCTTGATCCAATTAAAATGGCACTTAACTGTATTTGGTCATATTCTCAAGTTAGGAGAGAATGGACCAAGTTTTGTAAAATAAATGGTTTTAAACCGATTAAATTTTCTAGAGATGTTCCAACACGTTGGAATTCTACTTATTTTCTTTTATGTCAAGCATTTCAATACAAAGATGCATTATGTAGTTTTTTTTCTCAACATGTTCAAAATATCACACTTTATCCTAGTCAATGGGATATTTGTGAAAAATTTTTAGATATTTTAAGAGTATTTAATGATGCTACTTTAGTTTTTAGCGGTGTTTATTATCCTACAGCACATTTATTTCTTCTTGAGAGTTTGAATATTGTTGGCACTCTCGATGAGCATGTTGACAGTGACGACCCTAATGATATTGTTTTGCTCGAAGTCATTACTGTTATGAAGGTAAAATGGTTGCATTATTTTAGAGAAATTCCTTTACTTTATCTTATTGCTGCTGTTTTTGATCCTAGATTTAAATTAGAAGGTTTGAATGGTGGTTTACAAGCTTACTATGGTTATTTAGGAATATTAGATGACATTGATATTACGAGCATAATGACGAAATTAAGAAGTGATTTAATTATTTTATTTAATGATTATATTGTAAGATATAACTTAGGAACATTAGGTCAATCTAGTAGTAGCGAACCGGTAATTCAAACAAGACTTAGCGCAGGGGATCGTTGGTTATTGCAACGAAATAAAAAATCTAGGGATACTACGACAACTAATAATCCTGAATTAGATAATTATTTATCTACAAATTTTGAGTTTTCTAATGAAAGTTTATGCAGTAAAAATTTTAAAATCCTTGAATGGTGGAACCGACATCAAAATATATATCATGTTTTATCTATTATTGCTAAAGAGATCTTGGCAGCACCTATTTCCACCGTTGCGGTTGAGCAAGCCTTCAGTTTGAGAGGTAATATATTGGAAGCTAGGCGATCTTCATTACATCCAAGCACTCTAGAAGCAACAACTTGCGTGGATGATTGGACTCAAGTGATCTGAGACAACAAGAAGATGCCCCCGATGATTTTGAAGATTTTTTCGATAATGCTTCTGCAACAAGTGCAAGCGGAAGCTACGGAACCGGAGCCGAAGGATCAACTGATAATGATGATTGATAATTGTAAAATTATAATTTACAAAGGGGATATGTCTTAAACTTGTAATGGAACTACGTGAGTTTTGATTCCTCTCACCCTTGGAGGATACGTAGGCAACTTAAATTTTTAAAAATTTAAGCTCAAGCTCTTCAATGTAATAATTTTTTTTTTTTTTTTTATAAATTTAATCTCATTTTTTTAATTAATAAATTTTTTTTTTATTTAAGCTTTGATTAATTGATTCCTCTCATTTTTTTTTATTTTAAAAAATTAAAAAAAAAAATTAAACGGAACCGAACCGAACCGGTTCGGTTCGGTTAGGTTTTAGGTTCCGTTCCACTTAAGTGTGGAACCGGAAACCGGCCGGTTCGGTTCGGTTCTGAATCAGAACCGAACCGCCGGCCGGGTCTACCAGCAGGATGAATATAATTTTCTATGACATGATCAGTAAATTTGTAGAGGTTTATGTGGACATTATAGTGGCTAAGTCCGTAACCATAGATGAACATTTTAGCCATTTAGCAATGGCTTTCGAGCGAATGAGGAAATTTAAATTGAAGTTAAACCCTGGCAAATGTCCTTTCGGGGTTTGTGCAGGAAATTTCCTGGGTTTTCTAGTGCACCAAATGGGAATTGAGATTGATACCAATAAGTCTTGGGTGATCACTGAAGCCAAACCACCCCGAAATAAGAAAAAGTTGCAAAGAGTTCTAGGGCAAATTAATTTCTTAAGAAGATTTATCTCTAACTATGCAGGAAGAACTAAAGTGTTCTCGTCTCTGTTGAGGCTAAAGGATAAAGACGAGTTCGTCTGATCCAAAGAACATCAAAAGGCTTTCGAGCGCATGAAGAAATATTTATCACAACTGTCGGCGATGGTACCCCATGTGCCAGGACGGCCAATGAAGTTATATATATCAGCCGAATAACAATCTATAGCCATGATGATCACGCAAGATGATGATATGGACGTCGAAAGAGCCATCTATTATATCAACAGACAATTGCTGAAATATGAATGTAATTATTCTCTAATGGAGAAATTGTGTTTGACTTTATATTTTACATGTACTAAATTACGAGCCTACCTTAGGCCGACTACAGTGTACTTAATTACTAAAGTTAATATAATAAAGTACACGTTCTCTCATCCTATTTTGCATCAAAGAGTAGGTTTCTGGTCATTATCATTAACAGAATTTGATATACGGCATGAACCTCAAAAGGCTGTAAAAATCAGGCCTTGGCAGATTTCTTAGCTGATCACCCATGTTTGAGTACCATTAGAGAAATGGAAATGGAATTAGATGAATGCAGTTTGAAACCATGGATGATGTATTTTGATGGATCTAGCACGAAGAAATGAGCAAGGATAAGAATAGTCTTAATCAGTCTAATGAGAGAATCATTCCATTTCATAATCAGGTTAGACGAATATTGCACCAACAACCAGGCCGAATATGAGGCCTTGATATTTGGGTTCGAAATACTCCTCAATATGGGAGTAACACACGTGTTCATTAGAAGAGACTCGCGACTAGTAATCCAACAGGTAACTGGAGCCTTTCAATGCCAAAGCCCATCAGTTATGGCACTATTAGATGTAGCTAAAGAGTTGATAGATCAATTTAACTTTGCGGATCTAGAACACGTTCAAAGGATGAAGAACGAAGTGGCCAACAACTTGGCCCAAACAGCCTCTGGATATAAACAGACAAGCATAGATAGCATATATAGGAGTGAAGAGGTCAAGCCAGCCCTGATGAGACGAAAGAGAATGATGGATTTCATGACCGTTGAGGTCCAAGATGAGGACGATTGGAGAAGAGAGATCAAAGAATTCCTAAAACAACCCGAAAATGAGAAAGATCGAAGATTGAAACACAAACCCTTGAACTACGTGGTGTCAGGAGATGTGTTATATAAAAAACACCAAGATGGCCTGTTGTTATAATGTGTAGGACCATCGAAATCCAGAACTATTATGGCCGAAATACACGAAGGTGTTTGTGGGGCTCACCAGGCCGGAATAAAGATGAGGTGGTTGATCATACAGAGCAGATGTTATTGGCCGAAAATGGGAGAATCATGCGTATCGTATGCCAAGGGATGTGTTGCTTATCAGAAGCATGGGCCCATTCAGAGGGCACCAGCAACTGAAATGGTCCATGTCATTAAACCCTGGTCTTTTATGGGATGAGCAATAGATTTGATAGGGAAAATCTATCCTACATCCAGTAAGGGACACACATTCGTCATCGTAACCACAAATTTCTTTACCAAATTGGTGGAAGCAATTCCGGTAGTGGAGATTTCTCAAGGGCAAATTATCAAGTTCGTAAAAGAGCACATCATCCACCGATTTGGTATCCCACAAATAATAATGGTGGATCATGGTACTTCGTTAAATGGCGAAAAGGTAAAAAGCTTCATGTCCAAATACTGGACCCGACTAGTAAATACTACTCCATATTACCCCCAGTCGAATGGTCAAGCAGAATCGTCCAATAAAACCCTCAAATGGTTGATTCGGAAAATGGTAACGTACAATGCCAGGTGATAGGATGAGTGTTTGAGTCAGACTCTATGGGCATATAGGATGTCACCGAGAACGAGTACCTCGGTCACGCCATTTCAATTAGTATATGGTCAAGAGGCCGTATTACCAGTTGAAGTTAATATTGAATCCACTAGGGTGATGTTGCAAAAGGAATTGACAAGGGAGATTACAGCGAAGCAATACTCTAAAATTTATTGGAATTGGACGATATCAAATGCGATGTTATAAACCGTTTGGAAGCACAAAAGGAAAAAAATGGCCAAGGGATATAATCAGAAAGTCATGGCTAAATCGTTCAGAAAAGGCGAATTAGTGTGGAAAACTGTATTGCCACTTGCAGCCAAAGATCCGACATATGGCAAATGGTCGCCTAATTGGGAAGGCCCATTTGAGGTAGACAACGTATTACCAAACAGAGTTTACCATTTAAAAAATTTGAATGGAAAAGTGCATGATAGGGCGATAAACGGTAAATACTTGAAAAAATATGTGCCCTCATTATGGGAGCACGAGAACGTAATGTCTTTGCAATAAGGATAACGCAGAATAATAAAAAATATTTTCATTCTTATTTCGAAATACAAATAAAAGGACGAATATAACATCCTAACAGTATACATAATTATTGGCTGACTGAAGATCGCTGAAGCTCATCAGACGAATCCTTCAGAAGCGAGAATTTCTCCCCCAGGTTCCACCATTCTCTTTGCATCTCAACGTCGACTCTTATTAGATCGGCCATGACCCTCTCAAAATCAACTCAAGCCAAGTCTATGAACTCGGCCATAGTAGTAGTGGCCTCAGCTACCAGAGCGGCAACCCCTTTATTCTTGGCATTCGTCCTCATGCGGCGGTAGGCATTGTATTTTTGCATATAAGTCCCGATGATGAGTCTCGTATGAAGACACTACCTCTTTAGTTGTGGAAGCCGCGGGAAACGGACGTCGAAAGGGAGTAGTTAAGAATTGACACATTGTTGGATTTAATTCGCTGGAGTAGCTTCGGGTTCGCTTGTTGGACCTCCGTTTTGAAACACACCCTTAGCCCAAAACCCCGCAAGACACACACCAAGCCCACACACCACCAAGACACACACCAAGCCCACCAAACACCACCAAAGTCACGCCCAAACAAAGCCTTAAGCCAGATGCCCATCGCACCCTCCTAATTAACAAAAATCACATTAAACATATGCATAAATCAAGCCAAATGCACTTCCTAATTAAATAAATTTCGTGGATCCCTTGCCTAATTAAACTAAATCATATCCCTAACTAAAAGAGAATAAATCAAATCAAATTAAATCACTTCCTTAATTCAAAGATTTTCCTTATCACATAATAATTAAAAATATATCCCATTAATGCATAAATCCTTCTCCTTCCCAAACAAGGAAAGCCCCCATCCATTTGCCTATAAAAAGAACCCTTCACCACACATCTAAACCCCTAGCGAAAACACACAATATTCTGACAAAAAAACGTCCAAGCATTCACGCCTAAGACCTAAAGAATTATCCTTGCATTGCCGACCAAGAACTCCAGTTCAGCCGCCCCGTCACTGCCCAGTTCAACGTCCCCTCACTGCCCAATTTAGCCGTTTATTCACTGCCTAAAACCGCACCCCGAATAGCCCACTGCACTGCTCAAATAATCGCACCATAAACCTCCCAAAACTGCCTCATATCACAGCCTTACTGCATCACCGAACAGCCCACTGCACTGCCAGCAAATAACCGCACGATAAACCTCCCAAAACTGCCGCATATCACTACCTTACTGCATCACCGAACAGCCCACTGCACTGCTAGTAATTACCGCACATTATACCCCAGAAAATTGCCAGTGTTTGCCGTGAACTATACCCATAATTCTGCCCAGAAATTATCCCAAAACTGCATCAATAAACTGCCCAGTTTTTAGCCTTAAAATCGCATAAAACAGCAGCCCAATACCCCCAAAAAAACCACCAATACAGTCCCTTAATTACCTTAAAATAGTGACCAGAAAATACAACACAAACAGCAGCGTAACGAGTGAAAACAACAGCCCAAACAGCGAAACAATGAGGAAAAATATTGGATTAGTGAACCAGAAAAGTTACGGATATCAACCATTTCGACGGCCGTGTAACGCGCTTTCGACAGACGGGAAAAGAGGTTAGACCTGAGGGCACCTTTTTTTTTATTATCTTTTATTTCTTTATTTATTTTAATATTCGCTATCGCATGAGAGTCGTTTGTTGATGCATGATGTGATTTTCGGATGAGCTGAATGCATGTTCTCTTTTGTGGTATATCGGATGGAAATCCGGACGTAAATTCCGTAACTGAATCTGAACGGACGGTAGTGCGATCTACACTCGAGATACAATGCCACATACCACTTGAGAGACACACTTATTTCATTTCATCCAACCATGTATTTGAGCATGATTAGGTTGCTAGTACGTTATTTATTATTAAAGCATGATTTAGTCTAGTATGTTATTTATTTTAAGCATGATTATGTTACTTCGTTATGCATGATTTATTTCTTTAATTTTGCATTAGTAATATATATTACGTTTATGTTGAAGTAGTTATTTATTTGTTCTTTGTGTTTGATGATTCGACATGCTCGTTGTGTGATATTATATGCTTGCTATTATAATGACTTATTTTTAAAGCATGCGAACTTAGACATAAGATTTATTTTGATGAATACGGACTAGATCTAAGTTACCTTTGAGCATACATGTTGAGTAGATTCGGTTAGTTTATTGCACAAATCATATCATTACAAGTGACATAAGTAAGGGACCATTCCGAACCCAACGGTTTGAGGTCTTCCCTTGCGAGGGGTGAGTGCGGCCTTAAATCATATTTTCTCGGTTCACACCGGGTGGTGACTCCGTGTTATTTCTTCGATTTAGTTCCCCCGCAGACTATTCTGTACTCCCAACTAGGCCGCGAGCCTAGAACAGCATCACCGATTTCTGTGTCCTACAGGGGCTTTCCTCTATCTGGCGCTGGATCTCCTGTAATTGTCGTTCTAAATCCAGCAGCAGAGACTCCTTGATAATTATTTCGTCCGTAGATTCTCTTATGGTTTGTCGAAGGTTATCATGGTGTCTCGAAGCAAGTCTTGCTTAGTTATAGAGACACGCAGCCCGGCCTTCTGACTGTGTATGGTCCGATAGTGGAGAATGAGGGTCGGGACTTTGCTTTGCAAGTCTTGAAGAGAAAGACGGGCTTCCGCTGAAATCGATAAAACAGGAAGACCCAACAATCGATCTAGCTCATAAGAAGCCTTTTCTATTTTAAGCATATTCTTAGGCAGGGCAGCTTGGCCGATGTCAGTTGTCATAAGCGATGCATATTGGCCGACGACCTCTCGAAGGGCCTCAAAGTCTGTTGTAGCCTGAGCCAGAGATGGGGGAGGTAAGGACGAAACAGAGGCCAACTGACCCAGATCGCTTAAAATATCCTAGACCGATTGCAAGAATTGATCTGGTGTCTGATTACAAAAAGGCCAAAGTTAGTAAAGCCAAAGTTAGTAAATCAGAATAGTCAAAAAGAAATGATAAGGAGGAATCACTTACAGTTTCGGGCCGATGAGTAAAATTGGATGGCTCAGCAACATATGGTATATGGGCTTCCAGTGGCAATACCGGTTCTTCCCTAGGAGATTTGACTAGAATAATGAGAGATGACGCCCGAAAGGGAGAAGCAACAAGAGCCAAAGATGATGGCTGGTCAGAAATGGCTACTTGTTGAATGGCAGGATCAGGAGATGCATGCTGAGTGAGGACAGACGAAGGAGCCGAGAACGATGACCGATCACACGCTGAAGTTTCTTCCACCAAAGGGACCGGGGAGGTCGCCCGAAAAAATGATGGCAAAGGGGCCGAAGACAACGGCCGTTATGGAGCCGAGGCCTGCATTGAACGGGTCGGAGATGCTGTCCGTGAAGGTGATGGATGTTGCGGTACGACTACTGACTGAGCATCTGCAGGAGAATCATAATCGGAAGAATCAGAATTTTATGAATAACCACCTCATCTTCATAAATGCGATGAAGTATATCATCTTTGTACATAGACCGAGCCTATTCTAATAACTCCAATTCGGCCAAAATAAAAAGGCCATCTACATCCTTATAACTTCCCCTAAGCCCCGTAATAGCCAATTTACGTACCAAAGGGTAGAGCCGTTTGAGATGATGCCAAAGAGGCCCGTCATCTGGCCAAATAGGCTCTGGCAGAATAGGCTCATCATCCGGGTCCTGCACAATTGGGATAGGATCATCTAGGGGGTAGTTAAATAGAGAATGGTCTCGTGAAATTTCCTCAACAAACGAGCACGAATGGTCAAAATTATATACGTGGCTTTGTACCTTGGGGTCGGCTCCAGGCGAAGGATCGATATCAGTTATTTTGCCCCGTTGTTCCGTGATTGGAGCTTCGGCCGGTTCGTCATCATCTGATGGAAGTTGAACGACTGAGACTACGGTGGGTTCAGCTTCCTCAGATGGACCTTCGGTCATAGGAGCTTCGGGCTCTAGAGCTTGAGTCGCTTCAGGCATGGCAGAAGGTGTCTCCATCCTAAGCACCTGCACAAGATATAGAACTTATAAAATCCTAAGTTATATTTTAGCCTGATATACAAGAGGGACATAGTTTTATATTATACCTTAGCGCGACGTATGAGGGGCACGTCTGAATCAGAGTTGTGTGTTGGGGAAGTCTGTTTCTGTTTGGTCTGTTTAATCTTCTTCGGCTTGGTTGCCTCGACTAGTTTCTTCGACCCCGCCGACTCCGAGGACTTGGAAGAAAAATGGATGGTGCAAAAGACCCGTGCGGAGGGCAAGAAAAAGAGTCTTTCCCGACCAGACGGCCAAAAATGGTCAAAAAGAGAATTGACTGAAGTGCACGGAGAAAATGAGACTGTAATAAAGGAAGAAAGTAAAGAACAGGTCTCTGACAAGCATTGATCTATGTCCGAGAGCGAAAGAACTTTAAAATGGTCCGATGAAACGGAGCGCATATGGAAGAGTGGAAGAGGTCATCCTTGAACGAGACCGAATTGGCGGGCAGTGAAGTTAGGTGAATAGACCTCCACTCCGGCCTTGCCATTGGCCTCGGTCAAGATGTCATGAATCAAATCGCGGCTGCACAAAATCTTACGCTATATGCGATGAATTGATTATCCTCTTCTGACTCAGGGATTTCATGGACGAAAGAAGGGCTGTCGCCCAGGGAGAAATGAAAGAAAGAAGTGACACTAGAAAATGGTGTAGAAATATTCAAAAACAGTGCGAGCGAGGAGAGAGGTTACCCCAAGTTGGGCAAACAAAAGACCAGCACAAGGATAAGAATGATTTGACTGGACGAGCCATAGAGGGCCAGAGGCGATCGGCGAAGCCCCTGACCAAAGTTGTTTTTGAAGAACGACCAACCCACGATAAATGGAAGTCAATAAAAAGAATGTCAAGTCCAAACGATGACCGTTGGCAAGGTCTGAAGAGATGGGGAGGTAACCCGCCATAGGTTTCTAGCTTTGCACACAAATGATATACTTGCAAAGCCAATAATGAAGGAAAGCTGTACGCTCCAATATTGAGACCGGAGCAGCTGATTTGGAAAATATACAGAAGAAAATAGAATAAGACGAGAAAGACGAAGAGTCCATTGAAGGAGAGGGAAGCGAAAAGTTATACAGGCAGAAATGGTCATACCCAGAGGGCCAACTCGGTCAGAGCGCCGATATCGCGAAGAGTGATGGTGAATGGACCAGTAGGAAAAATGAAAACATTGTAATATGAGGACCAAAAGAGTAGTGAAGTGGGAAATATGTTTCATTCAAAAAAGAGACAAAGCCAATGAGTCGATAAGTAAAAGGAAGTGGCGTTCTTCAAGAAAGGTACAGGTATATGCATGTAAAACATACGTTGGAACCAAGTCTCAAAGGAAGAATCATGTTTAGGCCATGTGTGAATGCGGTTGGACTGAGCCAGGGGAGAGATGCTCAATGGTTTTGAAAAGGGAAGGTTAGAAGTGGAAGGAAATATTTGAGCCAACAGAACCGTAGTGATGACTTTGTCGTCGATAAAAATGGGGCCTAGGGTGCATTGGCCATAGTTCTCATTGAGGACATGAACACCGAAAGCACTCACTGAGGAATCACCCAATGCCATCCGGTAGTCATCGAAAGTGGAGGAGCTGTTTTTGGGAGCAGAAGAAGAAGATGCCATTGATAACAAAGGTTGAGAATACGAAAGAAGAGAGTTTTACAAAGGGAAAGTAAAGTGAAAACAAGAGTAAGCCAAACCTTTATATAACGAAGGCAAAAGGCTCATCTTGGAACAGATGTCACAGCCCAAATTGTCGAAGGAAGAAAGAGCAGGAGAATGAGGAAAAATTATAAAGTCGCCCTAGACAAGTGTCGTAACACGATTCGATGTAAGGAGATAAAATGACGTGTGGCACCATGATGAAACGTGTTGGGAAAGGTCGCGCATTTATTGAAGAAGTGATGGGCTCGCATGGGGAACATAAAGGATGGCCCGACAAAACAATAGGGTGAGGACTTGTAGGCCGACGTCTACCACCCTGATTCTACCTAAATCAAGAAATTCACCTCGTTTTCACTTCCAACTCAATCAAAGTGAATTTGGGGGACAATTGTTGATAAAAGAAAATCGCCCTAGGACAACAAGGATGAAAATAAGCAAGACAGACAAGTATCACATCACAAAATGATTCGTAAACAGGGCGACGAGGGGAAGAGCGATCAGAATAATCACCAAATGACACAGCATTAGGAACGAGCAGTTGATCCCACGATTTAAGCAGTTAGACAGTTCCCTCCACGATCAGACAGTTATGGCTCACAACTCAACGGTTGGAGACACGATTCAACAGTTATAGAGAAGTTACAGACTGAAACCATCCGAGCAGTTAGCAAAACCCACTATATAAGACTCATTCATGCGAAGAAGGAAAAAAAATGAAGACTCAAAACGAGCATTTTATTTTAATTTCGTAGCTTTGTAATTTTAGGACTGTAATCTGTGTGCTTGCACCCCTCGGAGGCTTATTCACTTAATCAAACACCCATTACCGGGACTGTGTCTTAGGAGGTTTGAACCTTACACGCTCTTTCGATGGAAAATTATGCAAATAGTTTATGAAGTGGGTTAAATTTTTATATAGTAGTAGGCGACCCTAATCATTTAGGTTATTAATTTCTACTTGAACATGTTCAGCTATAAGTAGATGAGATAAAGTTACTGATAAAATGGTTCATGAAAATGAATTTATGAGTGGTCTACAATTAGTGTATGATGATAAAATAACTTGTAAGTTGTTGTCATATTTGAATGACACAAGGAAAGTAGTTATGTTTGTAGTGTCTGAAGTGGAAGGAGGAGAGGTTGGTGAAGATGAATTAAATAGTAATGAAGAGTTAGAGGACGAGAAAGAAGAAGAATAAACAAAAGATGAATATGTAGTAATATATGAAATCTCTCTCTGATGGTGATGATCAAGAGTTTGAGGAAGCAAGAGCTAACTTACAGAAGAGTAGGATATAATAATATTTCCTTAACAATGTTAAGAAAATATTATCTAACATAGGAAATGAGTAACAAATACTGATTACATAAGTAGTTCAATTAGGCAATATGACAACATTGAATCAAAGAAAAATGAAAATAAAGTGAATGATGAACTAGATTATGAGACTGATTATGTGGATTCTGATAATTATAGTTATGTATCTGTAGATGAGGAGGTAGGCATAACATGGGTATGAGGAAAAGCATATTTTCAACATATAATCCTAAAGTTAGCAGCAATCTTGTGATTTTTATTGGCATCATATTCACAGATGCAACTATGTTCAAAGATACATTGACAAAGTATTATATAGTTCAAAGACATGAATTATAATTTACCAAGAATACTAAGACATATGTGGGGATGAGATGTAAGAAACCTAAGTGTTCATTGTATATTTCAGGTCCAAAGGATTCCAGAACTGAAGAGTTTCATGTGTATAACACTTGTGGATGATCACCAATGCAATTTGGTGCATCGAGTCTCAAACCTTAGTTGTAAAAGGCTTGCAGAGTTTTTGTATGAGAAGTTTGATAACATTACTTATATCAAGCTTATTGATTTACAAACCTTGGTCAAATATGAATTAACATTGGAAGTGAACTTTGTGCAATGTTGGAGAGTTAAGGATTTAATGCTTCGGAAGTCACAAGGAAATACTATAGAGAAATATGCTATGTTATGGAAATATGTTCTATATATTAAAGGTCACATTCAGGAAATGATGTAATTTTAAAAACAAATAAAGAAGTTGGCTCTTTCAAGAAGATCTATACATCATTTTGATGCTTGTAAACAAGGATTTAAAGCCCAAGCTTGAATTGATCTTCCCTTTTGCTCCCCTCTCATTTTATAGGCAGTGAAATAACTCATTTTAGTCGGTTTAGGATTTCTTGGAAGAGTCGCTTTCGAAGCCTATTTAGGAAAGGATAGTTAAATCAGAGTTGAATTAGAAGTGCATAAATATCCTGGATTAGGTGTAATCCTTATACTATTTTAATTGTACCACTGTGTTTGTAGGTGTTATGTCTCGATCCAAATACTTAATTTCTTTATTAAGAAGGAATTAGTCGTGTGTAGACTGGCAGACCATGTCTATTGAGACATTACATTATATGGGGTAATGTTGACTGAGACACTGCTCATATATTGTCAGATGTAACATTAAATAGCTCGATTAGGGTATGTTGGAGACCTTTTGAGTCGTATGGGTTCCTAGAAGCCTTTAGGCCTTATAGGTTTTTTCCCTTGCAGTGTATAGGCTCGTGGCTCTATGGGTGGTAGGCTCGGCATTACATCGATTGGGTTTGATGGCAGCTCATAATGATGCTTTGGGTCAGACGAAGGCCCGAGTCATATTCTTATACAGACTTAGCTTGCATAATAATAAATAAATTTTCTTTTAAGATTTAAATGTAAAAATAACATAATTTTTAAGACTTGTTATCCCAAATTAAAACAAACAATCGGAGAATATGCGCCTTTCTTGTCCTAAGTAGACCCGGCCGGCGGTTCGGTTCCGGTTCGGAACCGAACCGAACCGGTCGGTTTCCGGTTCCACAAGTGTGGAACCGGAACCTAAAATCGAACCGGAACCGAACCGGTTCGGTTCGGTTCTGTTTATTTTTTTTAATTAATTAAAATAAAAAAATATTTTTTTTATATAATAAAAATATTTTTTTTATATAATAAAAATTTTTTTTTTTAATTTTTTTTTTTTTTGGCTGGGAGCCGTTTGGCAGGGAGCCAAACGACCGTTTAGTTCTGGTTGGAACCGTCCGAACCGGTGGAACCGTACGCTTCCACCGGTTCGGACCGGTTCGAGTTGGGGTGGAACCCCAACCGAACCGTCCAATTCCGGTTCGGTTCCGGAACCGGAACCGGTTCCGGTTCGGTTCCGGTACCGAACCGGAACCGTGGCCGGGTCTGGTCCTAAGCGCCAGTACTGTATTAGGCATTCAGTGTCAGTGAATAATCTAAAGTCTCATCAAAACCCAAAAGATGAACGGACGACGCAGCACACAAAGATTGGTGCTACTGCTTTTAATAACATAACAAGTGGCAAAACGCCAAATCATCCGGCTGGAGGAGAGAGATACGATTTTAACTTTTCTGCTGAAACGATAATCAGAGTTGCGCAGAAAGGTCCATTACGAAGAACAAAATGACGAATATACCCTCAAGCTCACAAGATGACATCCAACCATCCACACCAAAAAAATAAACCCAAACAAAAGCCCTATCCTTTCACTCACCTACCATTTTCAATCTCTTCACATATACACCCATTCATTGAATAACAAATAGCCACACTCTCGTCTCTCTAGTAAGCTTCGTTGCCTCCATTAACAACAACAACAATGGCTTGCTCAGCTGCTTCTGCGACAGTTACAGCTACAGCAATTTCCTCTAACCCCAAGGCTTTCTCATCTTCTTCAATCTCACCTTCTCAAACCCTAATCACCCCCCGGTCCTTCTCGGGCCTCCGTAATCCCCTCCAGTCCCGGGTCCCCAGACCCGTTTCCCTCACCCGCCGCTCTCATTCTCGCAAGCCCTTCGTTGTCAAAGCAACCGTAAGTCCCTTCAATTATTTACGTTCTGAATTAGTGAAGTAACTTCTGCTACATTGAACTGAGTTTTGATGGGTGTTGTGTTTTTGCAGAGTGATGTAGCACCATTGGTGGGAAACACGGCACCTGATTTCGAAGCAGAGGCTGTGTTTGATCAAGAGTTCATCAATGTACATTATAAAGGGAAATAACAACATTACATGCTATATGTTTGTTCCTTTTTAACTTTCTTTTACTGTTGTTTCAGGTCAAGCTATCAGAGTATATTGGGAAGAAATATGTGATTCTGTTTTTCTACCCGTTGGATTTTACATTTGTTTGCCCCACAGGTTTGTTTAACTCTGAACAACTTTTAATTGAAGTTTAGAGGATGGTGGACGCTACATTTTTCTGATCTTTTACTTTGTCTTTCTTGCAGAAATAACTGCCTTCAGTGACCGTCATGCTGAGTTTGCAAAGCTAAACACGGAAATATTGGGTGTCTCGATTGACAGTGTGGTAAGTTAGCTTCGGAAGAGGATTCAGATTTTCAAGCGCTGGCTGATTGTACAATTTCTGGTAGTTTTTATAAGTTTTTTAGTGTGCATATAATATTAAATTTATGGGAGTCGCTTACTAATACTGCAGTTTAGTTGTTCAACTTCTACCTTGGACGCATTGTTGCTTATTTACTTAAGAAAAAAATTAATAACATTGGATATGAATGCTTTTCTTTTTATTATATTTTGGTTTTGATGGCTTGTAGTTAATAGTTGAAATGGTCAGCCTTCATGCTTATGATTGTTCTGTTGCTACTGACTGCATTTGAGTTGATGGCATGAACATATATTTATGTAGATGTGTGAATGTGTGGTATTGTTTCGATTCATGGTCAAGTTTTTTTCACTAAAGTTCCAAGTTTGACCAAGAAATAAAAATATAAGAACTCTGATTTAGTTTAGATCATCACAAATTAGTGCATGAAATCTATAAGCACGAATGAGCAAGTCATGTTTAACTGCTGCTTAAGAGCTTCCTTTTAATGTTCAAGATCGCCAACGGCTACTGTATATCAAATTTTTTTTATAATGCCTGAACAGTTTCGGTGCATTGAAAAGTTGGTAGTCTTTACTGCTTGTTTAAATGCTTAGATTGATTAATCCAAAGTATGGAAGTGTTTCCTAATGCTGATGGTCTCTTACACTTTTTGTAGTTCTCACATTTGGCATGGGTCCAAACAGACAGAAAGTCAGGTGGTCTTGGTGATTTGAAGTATCCACTAATTTCAGATGTTACCAAATCAATTTCAAAATCCTATGGTGTTCTGATCCATGATCAGGTATGAAATCATCTCTAATTTTCACTTGTTTGTCACCCAAAGGAACAATTAGCAAATAAATATATCAATTATTTCTGGTGATGGCCTTATTTAGATCACTAGTGCTATGGTCGATTTTATACTTTGTATTATTGATCGTATACATTCTTTTATGAGGTAAATAATTGGCTTGTTATACTTTGTATCCTAACTTTTTGGATTTGCCTCTTCCTGTATATTGTATTCTATCGACTGAACAGGTTTTATTTATTTATCATCTCACTGCCCAATATCATCCATCATTTTCCTCTGCATAGGAATCTATATTGGTGATACAACTGGATGGAGCAATACAAAGGATCATTTGTTTCTTTGTTTTTATTTTCTTACTTTGCATCGTTCAATTTTTTCTGGCATTAAATGTTTCCACACCTAAAAGCTCTTCTGGAGTGTTGATGAATGGCAAAAATAGTTTGTATGATATGAAAATCTTATCCCAAGAGAATAGGGCAGGTGACAGAAATCTTCAAGTTAATAATTGTCAAAAGACTCAAAACTCACATTTCCCTTAATCAAAGGCACATCAAAAGTTGCAGGAAGGTTGACGATTTGAATGCCTCTTATTCAGAATGATATTTTAGGAATTTGTTGAATGGTTTATTGATATATTCTTATCCAAAATGATAGTGCAAGAGGGGCTGCTCTAAGATACTTATGCTCGTTTAGAAATGGAGGATAAGTTGTCCAGACAGTTGTCAGAAGTCAATTACTAGGAACCACTGGTGGTGGGTTTTCTCCAGTTACAAAGTTACTTCTCGTTCCTGTTGAACCGTTGATATATTAGACAACTTATGGAGTGAGTGTTTGTGTTTCAGTTACTGATTAGACAAATGTTTGGATTGATGTTCTGATTGTAACTTCAGTCTCCCTTAGTTAGACAGTCATAGAACCTTGTTGCTAATGGCATCTATCTGTTGTACTAATATTTCAGCTTTTCTACAGGGAATTGCATTGAGAGGACTCTTCATCATTGACAAAGAAGGAGTTATACAGCACTCAACCATTAACAACCTTGCCATTGGTAGGAGTGTTGATGAGACGCTGAGAACGCTCCAGGTTAGTTTATTATATTCGATTCGACTGAGACTGACTGAGATTGACTAATAAATATCATAACTTATTAATCTTTTTTAAAATTTACCTCTTAACTATACTTATAAGTTCCTACTTATATTTGTGTTATATCATATTAAATGATCATTCATTGCTTCATTTGCGGCAAAAATTCTATGCAGGCCTTGCAGTACGTGCAAGAGAACCCAGATGAAGTTTGCCCAGCTGGATGGAAGCCTGGGGAGAAATCCATGAAGCCAGACCCAAAACTCAGCAAGGAGTACTTTGCGGCTATATAGAGTGGGGTAGCACTAAAACATCATATGCGATTATGCACTTCCATGTCAATTAGGGAAATGTAGACGGAGTTTTGTATTTTAAGGTAATATGATTTTACCTGTGGTGAGGTTTGCCAAGCACAGCCTGTGGGAATAAATAATGCATTGTACTGGATTTGTCCATTTTTTCTAACATCTTTGTAATGCAGACACAATCAATCTCTCTTTATTACTGTGTTTATGTTATGGTTTTTGAATCATAAGTTGGCCAATTAGAAGAATGCATGCAGCTACACAAAATGACAAATTCCAAAAAAGTAACAAAAATTATCTGCAAAATTTACTGGCAAGTGGAATAGAAGTGTCAAGCGTGTGATTAATGGTACTTTACAAAACACTTTAGGTGCAAGTTAGGGCTTTCTAATTTGAAAGTAGAATAGAAGTGTCAAGTGTGTGATTAATGAATGGCACTTAACAAAACACTTGGTAGCTTTCAAAATTAAGTTGACAAGCCGGCAGCCTATTGATATTAGATAGCCCTGACCATTTCCTGATCTAACTAAGTAGTAGAAATGTAGGAGTTTTTTTTTGTAAATTTGCCTAGGGAATTAAATTTTTATTGTGGGGATTATGATGGTATTTGTTCATTTATTATTATTTTGGAATGAAAATGATTCAAGCATAGCATGCCAATAAAATTAAGCTAAGCACCTACATATTTGTCTTAGATTCAACACCTTGTAACCCAAGTACCCCCACCGTTGGTCTATCAACGTGGAGTATTTCATTTCAAAGGATAAATGAGTCTTGGGTATTTATACGTCAACAACTTGTTTTTAACGGAAACAGTAACTTGAGTATTTAAAAAAAAAAAAAAATCGGTGGAGACAGTGGCTAACTCCCCAAATATTAGAAGGGGAAAGTGCAATGTAATGATACAACCACGTTATATGATAATCAAATAATATGTTATATAAATTAAAATACTAAAAAAATTATTAAATAAATAACAATTACATTTAATACAATTATATACATATTATTTTGACACCATATCATCTATATTTCTATTGCAACAAAAAATTACTCATTAACTATTAATGTTGGTAAAGGTACACATTTCTGCTCTCTATCCAGGACCTTTTGTCCACTATGGGCTCTGTGCATCTAATTGTCAGGTTCGATCCAGCCCTGGCTTTATTCCCTAAGTTTTTGATTGATGTGAATCTGTGACGAACACACCCGATTTGTTTACGACAATAAACAAATATCATATTTATTTACGAATTCATTATGAAAAAACTGACATTAATGGTTAAAAGAACTATAGTAAAATCTTTGTTGATTTAATTATCCCAATTGTAATAACTCAAGGAAACTTGTTGAGCCTACATCAAGGAGCATTATCCAGAACCTCTGAAGCTCTCGTAGTAAATCCAATAGAAAACCCGCGCTTGCTGGAACTCTAACGACCAATCTCCAACTCATAACTCTGAAAGTTAGAGTTTGACAAGGTTTGGTGTTATGATAGTTACCAAAGAAAAATGTTCACCAAGAACGAAAAAGACATGAGATCAATAGTCTTTAATGGTGAACTCTTAAAGAAGATGGAAACAAAGATGTGAAGGCTCTGAATATTATGTTTCCAATACTGGGTAAGGTGATTAAGACAAACACATTCAATTTTTTTTTTTTTTTAAAATATGCATGGGCATTCAAACGCCAGTAAACACGTGACGAATGCATATTGTTCCGCAAATCACGTTCGAATGTGATAATGAAAGCAACTTGAAAGTGAAGCAACTGGAAGGTTTTGTTCGATCGCTGAGACGAACGCAACTCTAATGTGAAGACATTATAAGATTTGAGACGAACGTGAGCTTTGAAATCTTCATCCAATTTCTTCCAAATTCTTGCCCAATTACTCCGAGAACTTCAATACTCATCACAAATTAATTGAACTTAGTTTGTTATGGAATTGGCCAAAAAAAAATACCTATCAATTATTAGGTGGAATATGCTAGAAGACACATTTGTTAGTTTGAGAGAATACTAAAGAATTACCATTGTTTGGTGACACACTCACTGTAACGACCGGGGGTCCTTACTATTGTTGACTCCTTGAATGTAGTACTATTACATCATGGGGCGAGTGTTACGTAATATAATTTTATCCGAGCATACCTACATTCTTGGGATGACTTTTTTGATAAACAGTAAATTCTTCGAAACTTCGATACGAGATTCTACGATGTTCTATTCCAGACAGCCCATGATTTTTGGGATGTAAATTTCTCATACAAACTCTGATTTTTATGAATTTTATATCTTCGGAAAGATGAGATCGAGATCTACAACGTTCAAGTTGAATAGTTTTCCAAATTCGTAGCAGAAGTAAGTCAAAAATACAGATTAAAAATTTGGATGAATAGTAACCAAGGGCATTCTAGTAAAATCCACAAACTTCTACACACTTCTCTTTATTTTTGGCCAACTATAAAAGGGGTACACTATTAACAAATTAAAAAAAATTAGAAACAAAAGAAGAGGGGAAAACATGAAGAAAAAGAAGAAGAAGAAGAAGAAGAAGAAAAAGAAGAAGAAAGAAAGAAAGAAGAAGAAAGAAAGAAAGAAAGAAAAAAAAGAAGAAAGAGAGAAAATGGAGAAGATGAGGCAAGGAAGAGCATGGGCCTTCTTGGAAGGCTTGAAGAAAGAATGAGCGAAAAATATATCAATATCTACCGCCCATTTTACCTAATATTTTGTTTAGTTTCTCGGGTTTGATGAACGTTTTAATGTGTTTTAGTTTATTTTGCAGATAAAATAAAATTGGGACTCAATGGAATCATTTAGGACGAAATCTAGAACAAATAAGGGTAAAAATTGGACTTGATATTTTGATTTTGGAGATTGGAAACTTGAAATGGCGTTCTAACGAAGTATAATTTCGGAAATTCCATCTTCGCGTAATTGTCGTATTTTAGCCATAACGTTTTACTCCGATATCGGATTGAGGGGATTCAAGTTCCAGATTAAAGAAGACTCAATGATCTACAACTTTTAAGTTCAAAATAATTTCGAATTCTGAAGTTTTCATGACCAAAATTGATAAAAACATCGAGAAATTTGTTATGTGTAATTATTAAAGTCATTTTTAAAATAAAAAAATAAAAATAAAAAAATAAAAATTTTGGTGTCATGTTTAGTACCATGTTTGGTGCTATGTTTGGTGCCATGTTTGGTGGAGCAATTGGTGGAGGCCTTTAGATTTGCCTATAAATTCCAAACTAAACTTTGTAATTTTTTCATGCTTTCTTTGGAGGAATTTCTCCATGAAAACCTAAAGGAAAGTGTCTTGTATATTTATTTAAGTTTCCTTGTATTTTCTTTTTATTTAATTAATAAAATTTTGTGTGTTTTCATTTACAGCATGAGCAGGTAATCTCACTTTGCTGGGGTGAAAATGTGAGACTTTTAATATAATAAATTAGATTAATCTCCCATATTTTAATTAAAATTTAGATTAATTAGTTACTGTCTATATGGCCAGTTTATGTGACAATCTTATTTACCGCCTATAGTGGTTTTATATTCTAGACGTAGTTTCCACCTATATTTTTAGGTAATAACCTTGTTACAATCTAAATGGTCGGTTGGACTTAATTGAGACAAATGAAATTTGCACCTTCATGGTCTGGTTAAATATAATTAATTAATCGGTAAACATTGACAATAAGAGAGATTTCTAATCTTGAAATATTAAAAGAGGATCCTTTAACCCCTAGTATTTTCTTTCATTATTGCAATTTTACTTTTATTTATCTTCAAGTTATATTTTATGATGTTTTGTTTATTTAAGTGTTTAGTAATCCTAGGTATGTGTTGTAACTAAACACATAATTTAGAGTTGTGATAAATTCCAATATCACCAGTTTATAAGTTGATTATTTTATGTCTAGGGTAATAAATTGGTTTATTTATTGAGTCTTAGTCTTAATGCTTCTTGTTAACTGGCCATTAATAAGATTGATTTAGTAAACTTAAAATGAACTTGGAAAATGGATTTTAGGTTTAGCCTTAGACTCAATAACTCATGATCTCACATTGAGGTAAATGTCTCTTAGTTAATTTCCTTACAAGATAGAAATATACCTGTTGGGCGGGGGTAGCCATAATTGGAACTTAAACTTAATGAATTCAAAGTTTCTTAATTAACATAGGAATATAGTTAATTGGATTACTTTGGGTGTTTGCATCTGACCATCGGAAGAGGCTTTTGCATAACTTAGTGTTCCAAGCTAATAAACCGATTTATTGCACAAACATGAGATAAACATTTCATCTTTAAAAGATATTAGAAGGATTCACAACCCTAGATAGTTTAATAATATTGATTTTACCTTTAATTCACTTTCACACTATTTTATTTACTTGTTTTAGTTTAAAGTCACCATTCAATCAAACAACCAATCTATTAGATACTCGTAAATATTTGGCTTCATAAATTAATAGCTTAGGTATTAAGTCCTCGTAGGATCGATACATTTTATACTACTTGAACGATACGTGCGCTTGCGTTATACGTGTGTGATCACGCCGATCAAGTTTTTAGCGCCGTTCCCTGAGACTTATTTATCTTTCACTATTAGTTTTTGGGTTAGATACCTTTACTTGTGTCTAATTTATTTTTACTTATTATTTTTGTTTTCTTTTGTTTCAGGTTCTTAGACACTAAATAAGAAGAACCAAAAGCTTTGAAATCCAACTGCTTGACCTAAAAATTGAAAGAACGATTAGACAGTTGAGAAAGGAAGGGCGAGAAGGCCAAGAAGCAATCATCAATATGGAACCTGAACCTTTGGAAGTTCCACTATCAATTCCTATTTGAGACAGAACTATTCCGGTGGTTTACTGCTTCATTTCATGTATTGTATTTCCTTCTTTACCAGCAATTGCGTGTGACATCAAAACATGCATCCAGATGATACATAAGTCAGTTCAGTTTGGGGGGAATGCAACTGAAGATCCTAACGCCTACATCAGCAACTTCATGGAAGTTTACAGCACTTTCAATTACAACCGAGCAGCTGAAGATGCAATGAGATATCGTGTTTTCCCATATTCCTTGAAAGACAGAGCTAAGGCTTGGCTATATTCACTACCAGCAGGTTCCATCACAACTTGGAACACTCTAGCCACCAAATTCCTTGCAAAGTACTTTCCGCCAGCCAGAACTGCGAAGCTAAGGAATGACACCGCATCCTTTGTGCAACATGACTCAGAATCCCTCTACGAAGCTTGGGAAAAGTACAAAGAATTACTTCAGAAATGTCCTTACCATGAGATTGCAAAATGGCTACAAGTCCAAACCTTATATAATGGACTTTCTGGAATAATGAGAACCACAATAGATGCTGCTGCAGGAGGAGCGCTGATGGAAAAAATGAGAAGATCAGGCCTGAGACCTAATTGAAGAAATATCCAACAATATTCTTTACGGCCAACAGAAAGGAGCATGATTCAATGAATGACTGGAATCTATGAAGTTGGAGCCAACACAGCAGTGAATGCCAAGTTGGATCAGATATGAAAATTCATGGAAACTATCAGCATGCAAGGTAATACGGGATCTACAAGTTCACCATATGGAGGAACATTAGAGACAAACCAACATGAGGAGACTGTGAATTATGTCACAATTTCAACAGACTGGGGAATAATTTATATTCCAACACCTAAAACCCAGGGTGGAGGAATCATCCCAATTTTTCATTGAGCAATAATTCAGGGCAAAGGAACAACCCACCACGCGGATTCCAACAGCAAAACAAAGGCCAGGAGTATGAAAAAGAATCAGGAATAACAGAAGTGTTGGCTCATTTGAAAAAGTTTGAAGCAAAATGCGACACTTCAACAACATTAATTCAAATCAAGCAGTTTCTATAAAAGCACTAGAGAATCAAATAGGACAACTGGCCAATGCTCAGAGTTAAGACCGCAAGGTACCCTTCCTAGCAACATAGAACCAAATCCAAGAAACCTAGGGAAGGAGAAATTTCATGCCATCATGTTAAAAAGCTGTACTGAAATCAACAAAGATGTTAGAGTCAAGGCAACTGCTTAAGAAATACTAAAAGAAAGCAGCGAAGTAGTTCCATAGATGGAGGAAAAAGAAACAAAGAAAAAATATCGAGAACCACCTCCACCTTTTCCACAACATCTCCAGAAAAATAAAATGGACAAGCAGTTTGCTCAATTCTTGGAGGTCTTCAAAAAGCCACATATCAACATTCTATTTGCAGAAGCGTTGGAACAAATGCACAGCTATGTCAAATTCATGAAAGATATTCTTTCACGAAAGAGGAGATTGGGAGATTACGAGACAGTAGCACTGACAGAAGAATGCAGCGCCATCATTCAGAGGAAGCTTCCCCCAAAGTTGAAAGATCCTGGCAGTTTCACCGTCCCATGCACCATACGAGAATATTATATCGGTAAAGCTTTGTATGATTTAGGTGCTACTGTTTATTTGATGCCTTTTTCGATTTACAGGAAACTGTAGATTATAGAAGCAATGCCCACCTCAGTCTCTCTACAACTTGCTAATAGAACACTCATATTTCCGAGAGGTGTAGTTGAAGATGTGCTGGTCAAAGTTGACAAACTCATTCTCCCAGCAGATTTCATTATCCTTGTCATGGAAGAAGACAAAGATGTATCTATCATCCTCGGGAGACCATTCTTAACTACTTGTCGAACTGTTATTGATGTACAAAAATGAGAATTAACCATGAAAGTGCAGGACCAAGAAGTTACATTCAATGTTTTCAAAGATATGAAATTCCCGAGTGATGAAAAGGAAGAGGAATGTTTCAGAATTGATGTTGTGAATAGTATCATCTAGGATACTGATGTAGTGCTACTTCCCACGGATAAACTTGAAGCTTGCATCACAAACATAACTGATAGCGAGCTAGATGATGAAATTCTAGAATGTATCAACTATCTTGACAAACCTTTTTGCTTCAAATCGCCACCATAGATGGAAAGTCTGGAACTACCGAAAAAGGAGCGAGTTAAGCCCTCGATTGAAGAACCATTGCAGCTGGAACTGAAGCTACTACCAAGCCATCTCAGGTATGTATTTTTAGGAAACTTTTCTAGATTTACATGTGATTATTTCTACTCCGCTAACATTGGAGCATGAAGAAAAGTTGCTGAGAGTGTTACGAGAACACAAGAAAACCATTGGCTGGACTATAGCAGACATTAGAGGCTTTAGTCCATCATTTTTCATGCATAAGATTTTGATGAACGACGAGTACAAATCCACAGTGGAGCATCAATGGAGACTAAATCCAATCATAAAGGAGGTCATAAAAAAGAAATTATCAAATGGTTGGATGTTGGTATCAATTACCTCACCTCTGGCAGCACGTGGCTGAGTCATATATAATGTGTGTTGGTTTCTAATTAGGTCCCAAGATCATGAAAATCAAGCAAGAAATTCACATGAATACTTCAAAGGAGTAAGGCGGAATACATACTCACATTGAAGGGTTTGATGCTAGGAAGAACAAAAGCCTTTTCTTCCTCCAAGATGGTTCAGCCATGGCTTCCAAAAGCAGTGGGGTGCACGGTTTTGGCCCTCTTTGTGTCTCCAAGATTCGGCCCTAGTCATCACCATTGAAGCTCCAAGCTTCAAGCTTTTCCATGCTCATGGAAACACTTCCCTATCACATTGTATTGACCCATGGTGTGTGGTAGCACCTTTGTTTTGCAACAAAACAACTCACTTTCTTCTCTTATCATTCGGCCATTAGCAAAAGGGAAGAAGAAGAAATTTGTGGCTCAAAACCGTGAAGAGAGTGGAGGGAAAAGCTAAAAAAACGTGAGCTTATGTTGGGTGGAGAGAGAGAAAAACTTTTGTATATGTTTTATATATATTTACCAAGTAAAAATAAAATCAAACATATACCACTTTTATTTACTTTCAAAAGTAAAGTCAAAAAGAAAAAGCAAAAGTCAAAAAGCAAAAAGCAAAAGATGCTTTTCAACTCACATCACTATTCACATTAAGTCACTTTAATAAAGTGACTACATGTCATGTCACATCACTCAAAGTGACTAGTGATTTGACGATTGATGCGACTAGCGATTTGACGCTTGATGTGACTTACGTACTGCGTTCGAATTCGAAATACGAATGCGCTCACAATCACTCTCGGGCTCGGGTTTGCTAATTCCAAATTAACGAATTTTCTGTCGCATCGGAATTAAATGATTACGCCTAGTGAAATCACTATTCACATCGCTAACGAATTAATTCTAAATTAATTCGTTCACCCGAATTAAAATCTAATTTCAATTTCGCGTCGAAATCTAATTTCGCATAATATATCGAATATATTATTTTATCGATTAATTCCAAATTAATCGTTCTCTCTTTTATTAATATTTTATCCTAGATAAAATATCTCCGTAATTAATCCCAGATTAATTTTCTCTCTCTTCTAATTAATCCCAGATTAATTAAGTGCGAGTCATACATCATCGGTGAATCTTCGGGAAGCGACCCATGAGATCCCCGGATATGTTGGCAGTAAATACGGTTGTTAGACTATCCGAACACGTAAGTACCTCGTACTATATTTATACCGATTTACAAGATAAGGTTGGCTTCTAGCACAGCGCCATGCCTACCCAATTCTCAAGAAATATCCTTACATGAATATATGATCTATATCAAGCGTAGTATACCGAAGTATTGCGTATTTCTGTCCAGTATCGGATGATCACGTGCTAGGCATGGGGTTGGAATTATGTCTGCCCCGTACGAAGCACATATCGGATGTCTGGTAACTAGTCTCTATAATCGGATATACATGACCTAGTCATAATATCCCGATAGCTCGAGCATTTAAGAGAACGAGTTTCGTATCCTACGTGACCATCATCTCCACTATGACTGGAGTGATACTTCCGTCTTGACATCACACCCAACACACTACGATTCTCAATATACCCAGAATTGGCGTACACAGAACCGGTTAAAGCCCTGGACGACCTCAATTAAAGTATATCGATTGCCGTAAGTATTAGCGGTGCAAGTCTCAGGTTAAGACTAAATACACCTACCCTGATTTCGGACTTCCATAGACACATAGTCATACTACCAATGGAATTCCGAGGGGGTCTATCCAGAGCGAAGCTGTTTCCCGTACCATCGGTGAAACACAACCTCCTATTACACTTGCATGAGTATCATATACCCAAATATATGAGAACTATACCGTTGTGTCCTCACAAACGCGCACAAGTGCAATACTAGTCTTTTACGTATTTATCGATGTCCAATCCCGATAATACTCTGACTTGGGAGATTCAACGATTTATCCTTCGTGGACTGATACTGTCTCATATCATTCTTCGTCCAGGAACAAATCATTGGGACCTCTCATCATTTATACATCTAGGTGATCTAATCACAAATGATAAGAGTGCAATCTCCTCTGTCACATAGTTAATTTGCACAACAACACCATGATCTGTATAAATAGTGACGCTATGGGTCATAATTGTCCAACAATGTGTTCCAAAGAAAAGAGGAATTATTGTAGTCACAAATGAAAAGAATGATCTGATTTCAATAAGAACGATGACTGGATGGAGAATATGTATGGACTACAGGAAGCTCAACAAAGCAACAAGGAAAGATCATTTTTCGCTACCATTCATTGACCAGATGATAGATAGATTGGCCAGACATGAGTTCTATTACTTTCTGGACGGATATTCGGGGTATAATTAGATTGCCATCGCCCTAGAAGATCAGGATAAAACCACGTTTACATGTTCATATGACACTTTTGCTTTCCGCAGGATGCCATTTGGACTATGTAATTCTCCTGCTACATTTTAATGTTGCATGATAGCCATCTTCTCATACATTCTACAACAAAGTATGGAGGTTTTCATGGATGATTTTTCTGTGTTTGGAGACTCATTCGTCCACTGCTTGTAAAATCTAGAAAAAGTGTTACAAAGATGCGAAGATACTAACCTGGTACTCAACTGGGAGAAATGCCACTTCATGGTACAGGAAGACATCATCCTGGGACATCGGATCTCATAAAAGGGAATCGAGATAGACTAACCAAAGATCGAGATAATAAAAAAATTACCTCCACCATCAACTGTCAAAGGGATTCGCGGTTTTCTTGGACATGCAGACTTTTACATGAGATTTTTCAAAGACTTTTCTAAGATTGCTAAACCTCTGTGCAATCTTTTGGAGAAAGATGTGCCTTTTGAGATCATGAAATAGAAGCTGGTCTCTACCCCCATCATAGTAGCACCAGACTAGACTCTTCTATTTGAGGTGATGTACGATGCTAGTGCTTTTGTTGTAGGTGAAGTTTTGGGACAATGCAAAGTAAAAATTTTCCACACCATTATTACTCCAATAGAACTTTGAATGAAGCTAAACTCAATTATACAACCACTGAAAAATAATTACTTGCAGTTGTGCCCACTTTTGATAAATTCTGCTCTTATCTGCTGGGTCCCAAAGTGGTGGTCTACACAGATCATTCAACAATCAAATAACTGATCACGAAGAAAGATGCCAAACCTAGATTGATCCGTTGGGTGCTTCTACTGTAAGAATTTGATGTGGAAATTCGAGACAGGAAAGAGACAGAAAACCAAGTGGCTGATCATTTATCGAGCTTGAGAATGGAGAACTGGCAATGAAATGACAATCAAAGAAACTTTTCCAGATGAACAATTATTTTCCATGAAACAACATGATGTCCCTTGGTATGCTGACTATGTCAACTACATAGTATCGAGAAAATGGCTATTGGAATGGACTCATCAGTAAAGAAAGAAGTTCTTCAAAGAAGTCAAGCATTATGTCTGGGATGAGCCGTACCTATTCAAATACTATACTGATCAATTACTGAGACATTGTGTTCCACAGGAAGAGGTCAATAGTGTCTTGCAACATTGTCATTCATCACCATATGAGGGACACTTCAGCGGGAATAAAACTGCAGCCAAAGTCCTACAATTAGGTTTTTTCTGGCCCACTCTGTTTAAAGATGCTTACTTATTTGCTCTTCAATATGACAGGTGCTAGAGAACGGGAAATATATCGAGGAGAAATGAATGACCTCTGTAAAATATTCTGGAAGTGGAGATATTTGATGTATGGGAGATTGATTTTATGGAACCCTTTGTTCCTTCATTCGGAAACCTGTACATACTAGTTGCAGTAGACTACATCTCCAAATGGGTTGAAGCAATAGCACTGCCATCAAATGATTCAAAAATGGTGATAAAATTCCTTAAAAAGAATATTTTCACTCACTTCAGAACACCTTGGGTGATTATCAGTGATGGAGGCACATATATCTGTAACAGATATTTCGATGCACTCCTATCCAAACACAGAGTTACTTATAAAGTTGCCACTGCCTACCATCCGCAGTCAAATGGACAGGTTGAAGTTTCAAACAGGAGATCAAAAGAATCTTGGAGAGAACCATTGGATTAACAAGGAAGGATTGGTCTATAAAACTAGATGACGCACTATGAGCCTACCAGACAGCTTACAAGACACCCATTGATATTTCCCCATATCAAATGGTGTTTAGGAAAGCATGCCATTTGCAAGTGGAGCTTGAACATAAAGCGTACTAGGCACTAAAGAAGTTTATATTGATCCACAAGCAGCAGGAGAAAAATGGCTCCACCAACTAAATGAATTGGATGAATTTCGCATACATGCTCATGAAAATGCCAAATTGTATAAAGAAAAGACCAAGAAATGGCATGATAAAAAATAGTACGCAGACAACTGGAGCCATGGCAGCAGGTGTTGTTATACGATTCACGGTTGAAACTTTTCCCTGGAAAACTGAAATCATAGATGTCAATTCCACTTGTGATTACTCAGGTGTTACCCTACGAAGTAGTTGAGATATACAACCCCAAGGCTAACAACACATTCAAAGTTCACACCCAGCATATCAAGTAATACTGGGGAGAATCATTTGAGCTACAAAAAGAAAGTGTCACACTTTCAGATCTAGCCTAATGTTCGGGCAGTCATATCTAGCTGACGACGTTAAACTTAGCGCTAGCAGGGAGGCAACCCATGCAAATTGTGTATATATTCAGATTTGGTGTGTTTTATTTTTTTTGTGTTTTATTTTTGTAGGTAAAGTCACATTTCAGGATGGAAGACATTCTCGTAAATCTTCACAAGTAATTTCCTTCTCTCTCTCAAAACTCTCTGATGAAAGTCTACAAAGCTCGCTTGGAACGAATGAGACTTCTGATGATCAAAGGTATTCCTAATGACATTCGTTGTATTATTGAGGCACGGGTCCGATTGCCAGGTGAGTCCTCTGACGCTTTTACTTCATATCTTTCTGGTTTAGGAAGAAACACCTATGCTAAGAAAAAAGAGCTAAAAGGCTAGGTGTTTGTTATAAATATGCACACATGACATGTAATACTCGTTGTAGTTCTTTAGGAATGATGTCTGATAACTGTGAAGATAAAATTAAATTCATTAGGGATGGCTTGAGTAAGGAGTCTTTGGATGACATATCATTGACTCTTGAGACGCATCCCAGTAGATATGTGCATCACATAATTCACATGTTATATGCGTAATTCCAAAAAGAAAGACAACATTTAAGTCTCGGGAATTTAACTCTAAAAGACCCTGTTAGCCAATTTATAAGAAAATTGGATGAGAAGCTTGTCCTTGACGCATATATATCATTCAAGTCGTTACTTCTTGTAAATATTATTATCTCTTTATATTTATCTAATAATTATGATTTTTTTTTGTTATTTTCTCTGACAGGATCTAGACTTTTTGACTTTCACGATATATTTTAAGTTTAGCTAATAATTATCATTTACAGGTACTAGTGCTATTATTACTCACCCTTTTTCTGGTTCTATAAATTCAACTCATCAATAAACTCTTGAAGACATCCAGACTTGAGAAAAAAATATATAAAAAAATGGAAGCAACTTCAAGAAGACGAGTTGTAAACATTTGTGTGTTTTGCAGTACTAGTGATAGTTCTAATCCAGAATTCGTAACGGCAGCACATGAATTGGGTAGAGTCATTACTGAAAGGAATATGCACTTAGTAAGCGGCGATGGCAATCTTGGATTAATGGGGATCGTTTCAAGGGCTGTATAGGAAGGAGGTAGTCAAGTTCTGGGAATCATCCTAGGGTATTTGGTAGAGGCGAATCTTATAGAACCATCAAACGGAGAGGAACTTATCGTACCAGGTATGTCTGAACGATTGGTAGAAATGATTAACCATACTGATGCTTTTATTGCTTTGCCATGTGGCTGTTAGACAATTATGACCCATAACGTCACTATTTGTAAAAGATATTATGGTTTTTGTACAAATTAACTATGTGACAATGAAAATTACTATTTTATAATTTTGTAATTAGATTTCTTAAATGTATAAATGATAAAAGTCCTTATGATTAATTCCGGATTATAAGATATGAGATAATATCAATCCACTAAAGGTTTAATCATTAAATATCCATAGTCGTAGAATTATCGAGACTGGACATCGATAATACAGAATAGACTAGTATTGTATTTGTGCGTTCTATGGAAGCGTAACATAGTTCTCATATATTTGGGTATTGGATACTCATGCAAGTGTAATATGAGGTTCTTTTTACCAATGGTACGAAAACAGATTCGCTCTGGATAGACCCCTTGGAATCCCATTGGTAGTATGACTATGTGTCTATGGGAATCCGATTCAGGGTAGGTGTATTTGGTCTTAACCTGAGATTGGCATTGCTAGTACTTGCGACAATCAATACGCTTTGGTTTTGGTCGTCCGAGACTTTAACATGTTTTATGTATGCCTCTTCTGGTTTATTGAGAATCGTAGTGTATTGGGTGTGATGTCAAGATGGAAGTATCACTTCAGTCATATGAAGATGATGATCATGCAGGGATACAGAACTAGTACTCTTTTATGTTGCAACTATCGAGATGATATGACAAGGTCATGATTATCCGATTAAAGTGACTAATTGCTTGTGATTCGATATATACTTTGCACAAGGTAGACACTTTTCCAGCCTCAGGCCTTGCCTGTGACATCCGATACTGGATCGCAGTACGTAATACTACGTATACTATGCCTGAAAAAGATTACATATACCTTAAAGAATATTTCTGAAGAATTGGGTAGGCTCGGCGCTTTACTAGAAGCCAACCATGTCTTGTAAATTGATAAAAATGTAGTACCGGGTATGCACGTGTTCGAATAGTCCGACGATCGAATTTACTGCTAATATATCCAGGGATCTCATGGGTCGCTTCCCAAAGATTCACTGACGACGTTTGACTCGAATATAATTAATCTGAGATTAATTAGAAGAGAGAGAAAATTAATCTAGGATTAATTACGACAAGAATTTATCTAAGATAAAATTCGATAAGAAGAGAGAGAGCGATTAATTTGGAATTAATCGATTAAATAATATATTTGATATATTAAATGAAATTATATTTCATAACGGAATTAAAATTGGATTTTAATTCCGGCGAACAGATTAATTTAGAATTAATTCACGAGCAACTTTAATAATAATTTTGCTAGGCATAATTATTTAATTAAATTAGATTTAATTAAGTCGCAACGGAAAATTCGTTAATTTGGAATTAACGAACTCGTGCTCGGAACATGTTTACTGGCCTACTCGGCTTTTGAATCAAAGTGGGGCCCACAAGTCACATCACTAGTCAACTTTGTTACTTTATGGTGATAGAAGTTGATGGTTGCTTATCTTGCACTCTTTGTCATTTTGGAATGATTTTTACCAACTTTGGATTTTGGTAATAGGTAATTGTTTTTTGAAAATCAATTACACAATTTTAAAAAACAAGTAAATCTCTCTCATTACTCTATTCTTCTCTTTCACGATGAAAAAGCTTCTCCCTCTCAAAATTGTTCACTTTGCCGTGAACTACAAAGATCAATAGGAAGTGATTTATTGTAATTTTTCTTCATAAGCTAGCACTTAAAGAGTCAATCAAAGGTAATAGGGAAACATCCCTTGAGTTTGGAATCTCATTTATCAAGCTTGGAGCTCAACATACAAATCAAAGAAAGCTTGGAGCTCAAATGTTTCAAGGAAATTTTTGAACTTTCCACCTATATCCAATCCGATCAATGTAAGTATTTCCGCTATTTCTTTGCGTATTCACTTTTTTTATGCTTAAATGATCTTGGAATTGTTCTTAGAGAACCTAACAATGGTATCATGAGCCAATTTAAGCATGACATGGATTAGGGTTCATAATATTGAATTTGGGTATTTTTGCTTGGAGCATGATTTTATCAAATTAATTATTTGAGTATGCTTAGATTATGATAACTAAGAGTTATGCATGATTAATTTTATAAGAAAAAATTAATTAGAAAATTGTTCCAAAAAAAATTTTGGCTTGGCTGAATATATAGGAACCCTAAACTCATGGTGATTTTGAGTTTTTAGATCATTAGATGTGTTTAAAATACTTGAGTATATTGATTTGTGATTTAATCGGATTGAAATGGAAATCGGATATAAAAGGCCTCAATTGCCTTGAGTTAGAGAGCATGTTTATGAGATTGTTTTGCTTCAATAATGTTGGACATGTATTGAAAAATAATAAAGCATGATTAATTAATTAAATTGGTGTTTTGGAAATGTTAATTTAAATAATAATTATGGCTATACACTTTAATTAAATAAATTGTGATATTTGGAATATTAGAATTTAATTAATTAGGCTTAAATTTGGAATTGGGCTAAGATTGTTATATTTGGGCCTTATGGGCTTGGTTGGGCCAAGTTGATTTAGGACAATTGGATTGGATCCAAATTGGGCCTAAAACCATTCCATAAAGTCCAAATGTAATTAATGGACCTTTTAAATTTAATTGGGCCTAATGGGCCAAAATTAATTTTATGAGAAATAGAGTGATTCCTTTATTGGGCCTTGGTATTTGGGTTTGACCCAGATTGGCCAAAGGCCATGCCTTATGAAATTAATTAAAAGCCTATTGGACTTAATTAATTAACATTGGATGTTAATTGGGCTTTGAGACCCATTAAGATTAGATTTAGAATCTAAGTCGTAAAGGCACATTAAAAGTGAATTATTTAATTTAGAATTAAATAAAGAATTAGTATTGAATATAAATTAAATTGGATTTAAAATTGTAGTTCGATATAATTCATGAATTCGCACTTTGAGTACTTATTCTTAAACGAGTTGGACTCGCACAAATCAATCATTGTTTGAACATTGGATGATCACTTATTTCAAAGATTAATTAATTGGATTAGATTGATTGAATAACATGCTTTATGTGAATACATGGATGTATTGTATGAATAATGTATATCAGATGGATATTAGATGGGTGAGAGTAATTTTGGAAATTATTGTAATAAATTTAGAATTTATTAAATTAAACTTGCGTGTCCAGCCTTTATCTCCTGACTCTTTGTAATTCTCTTCTCACCAATTCCCCTCAATGAAATTAGGTTTCTTTATTGTATTATCCAATCAGGTAGAAGTTAGAATTGTGCTAGCCAGGGAGAGGAAATTGAGTGATTTTTTCTAGGAATAATTTGTAAGATATCAATCCATATATCATTATTAATTTATTTATCGCGCCTTATTATGATTTTAGAATACATGCTTAAGGGTGTATGATGAGACCTAATCAAAGATAATTAATTGGTTGCCAATTACACGAAAAATCCTCAACAAAATATTAAGCGATTTCTTTCCATTGAGTGATTCATTCTCAAGATCCAAGATTGGTGTTGGTTTGTTGGCTAAAGTCAAGACCTTTGTCCATCGCGGATATGTTTGAATCATGAAGGCTTTGTTCCATATCGCATGTCTTGGGCAAGTTGTGATTTGTTGGCCAAAGTCAAGATCACTTCTTGTTCATCGACATGGATTATGAAGCTTTCCAAAGTCAATGGGTCCCGCTTAACTGGAATCATTAAGCTTGTTGTGCCAAAGCCAAGGCTTAGTTGATTCAGAGGAAAAAGGTTAGGAAAATATATTGGATATATTGGTATATATATTGTATATATATTTCGGACTTGGAGGTCCACCTACCGGATCTAGGAATTGGATGAGATCCAATTGATCTTAGAGACCTACCTAATTAAATATCATACAGCTTGTTGGCTAAAGTCAAGGTTGAATGTTATTTAACGGGATCCTAGCCCACTAGGAAACTGGGTTTCCCGAGTACTCAATAGAGAGTTAGAGACTCGCCGAAAAATAGTGGGAGACCAGTATTGAATTTATAATTTCGTTTAAATACTTGCCAAATACGCGCTTTCAAATTATTTCATCAATTACATATATTTATTAGTTGGACTAATATTCTATTATTTTTCTTGTAACAGTTAGACTATACCCAAATTTCATTAATTGAATAGTTAGACTATTGCAATTAAGATGGATGGAAATATCGGAGTTAGAGACATTATCATGGGCTAGAATTTCTTTAATGGTGCGAACTTTCCTGAATGGGAAATGAACTCAGGATTGTCCTGGGAGCTGAGAGAATGCTCTATACGATCGAGAGACCTCTCGGGCCTAAGCCCGGAAATGAGCAGCCGTTTGAGCTTTGGAAGACTCACAGCGATGACAACTCAACTGCTCAATCCGTCATGCTTGCTGCAATGACCCCGCAGTTACGTCATGAGAATAAGGGATTGGATCCCTATGAGATGAGGATAAAATTGAAGGACCTTCACCGATCTAACCTTAGGTCGTAGAAGTATGAGTTGTAGAAGAAGCTGTTTCGCTCTCGCATGTTAGAGGGTATATCTATTTAGTACCATGTGTCACAGATGATTGCTGACATCGAACAGTTGGGACAGCTGGGCATAATCTTTGTGGCTTAGACTTCTATAGATTTGATCTTACAGTCTCTTCCTGACAGCTGGAGTGGGTTCATCATGAACTACAACATGTTGAACTAAAAAGACACTCTTGGAGAGTTAATGTCTATGCTGAAAGAGGCAGAAAAAGAGCTTTTAAAGAGTAAAAAGTGCGAGGCGTACTTCGCTTCAACATCTCAGTCTGCCAAGGCTTGGCCGAAGGCTACTGGAGGTGTAAAGAAGAAGAAGAAGAAGAAGGGCAATGTAAAATCGTCAAAGTCTTATGGGAAGACAAAGGACAAATCCTAAGATGTATGCCTGCAGTGTGGCAAACGAGGTCACTAGAAGCGTGACTGTCGTGAGTACAAGGTGCACATGAAGGAAATCAAAGCGGGCAAGGCACTGGCTTCAGGTATGTTTGTTATAGAAATAAACATGTCTACTTCTAGTTTTAAAAATTAGATTTTTGATTCTGGTTGTGGTACTCATATATGTACTGATGTGCAGGATCTACAGATTAGCAGGAGACTGGCCTCAGGGGAGATTGATCTACGCATTGGAAATGGGACACGAGTCACCGTTTTGGCCGATGGGACTTATATTTTGGAACTGCAGGGCATGTACTAAATATTTTAGACATTTAATATGTACCTAGTTTGACTATGAATATTATATCTGTATCTTTATTAGCCCAATGTGGGTATAATTTTGAATATAAATAAATCTCAAACATATAATGTAATAAACAAAAGGCTTAAATTAAGTAACAAAGATGAAACTTATATGTGGCATTGTCGTCTGGGATATATTAACAAGACTCGCATATCCACACTTTCGAAGAGTGGGTACTTGGACGGATTTGATCCAAATTCATATGACGTCTGCGAATCTTGCTTATTAGGCAAAATGCCTAAAACACCTTTTAGCGGTCAATGTGCACACCGAACTGTTAGCCCTCATTCATAGTGACGTTTGTGGGCCCATGTCTAGCCAGGCTAGAGGTGGATATGAATACTTTATAACCTTTATGGATGATTCATCACGTTATGGTTATGTGTATCTTATGAGACACAGGTCGGAAACATTTGAGAAATTCAAAGAGTTTCGACACAAAGTTGAAAAATAGACCGGTAAAAGTATTAAGACATTACGGTCGGACTGTGGTGGAGAATACTTGAGCAATAAGTTTCTCAATTTCTTGAAAGAGTATGGTATTCTTTCACAGTGGACTCCTCCTGGAACACCTCAATTAAATGGTGTGTCCGAACAGAGAAACCAAACTTTGTTGGACATGGTAAGGTCGATGATGTGTTGCACTGAGCTACCTATTTCCTTATGGGGATAAGCATTGAACAGTGCAATATTTATTTTGAATAAGGTTCCGTCAAAGTCTGTTCAACATACTCCGTATGAGATATGGACAGGAAAGAAACCGGGTTCTCATTCCTGAAGATTTGGGGATGCTGGGCATACGTTAAACGTTTGGAAGGTACCAAACTTGAACCCAAATTGAACAAGTGCCTATTTGTAGGTTATCATAGGGAACCAAAGGATATTACTTCTATCACCAATAAAAGAACAAGGTATTTGTTGCTCTAGATGCGGTTTTCCTTGAGAGGGAATCGCTAAATGCAGTGGTAAGTGGGAGGAAAGTAGAGCTCGATGAAAATCACAGTGATTCTGTTCCTGGCACCGATTCCTTAACAAAACATGAACAGTTTATCAGGGATGAGACTGTACCACAATCTTCGAATACATAAGAACCACGTAGATCGAAGAGAGTCAGAAAACAACCTGAGAGGTATGGGTTTCTGATCTCACCTCATATGGATATTAATCTTATTGAGGTAGACAAACCAGCTACGTATGAGAAAGCGATACAAGGTATCGACTCCGCTTTATGACATGAAGCCATGAAGTACGAAATGGAATCCATGTACACCAACCAAGTTTGGACACTGGTTGATGCACCAGAAGGCGTAAAGCCTATTGGTTGCAAATAGGTCTTTAAGAAGAAGACCGACATGGATGGCAACATAAAAACTTACAAAGCTAGGCTTGTAGTGAAAGGGTATCGTCAACTACATGGTGTCGATTACGATGAAACTTTTTCACCTATTTCTATGATTAAATCCATTCGGATAATGCTTGCTATTGCTACATATTTCGATTACGAGATATGGCAGATGGACGTCAAAATCGATTTCCTTAACGGAAACCTTTTGGAGGATGTTTATATGCAATAGCCTGACGATTTTGTCGTACCAAGACTTGTAAACAAGGTTTGTAATGATCCATTTATGGATTGAAGCAAGCATCGCGTTCTTGGAACCAATGTTTTGATGAGATCATAAAAGAGTATGATTTCTTCCAAAATGAGGATGATCCTTGTGTATATAAGAAGGTTAGTGGGAGCACACTGATATTTATTTTTCTTTACGTTGATGATGTATTTCTTATTGGCAATGACATTCCCATGCTACAATCGGTGAAAGCTTGGCTTTCATTAAAATTCTCCATGAAGGATCTGAGAGAAACAACCTTTATTTTGGGAATAAAGATTTACCGGGATAGATCTAGAAAGCTTCTTGGACTCTCCCAGAGCAAGCACATTGACAAAGTGCTGAAGAGATTCAACATGGAATAGTCTAAGAGGGGACTGTTGCCAGTGTCACATGGTGTCACTCTATCTGAGGACATATGTCCTAAAACTCAAGATGAGAGAGACAACATGAGTCGAATCCCGTTCGCTTTGGCAGTCGGATCGTTCATATATGCCATGATATATACGTGACCTGATGTCTCGTATGCTTTGAGCATGTGTAGTCGCTATCAGGCCGATCCAGGTGATGGTCACTGGATGACGGTTAAGAATATCCTTAAGTATTTTACACGAACTAAGGATGCTTTCTTGATCTATGGAGATGGAGAACTTGAGGTAACATGGTATACCGATGTAAGTTTCCAAACCGATAAAGACGACTGTAAGTCACAATCTGAGTACATATTTTGTTTGAACAATAGAGCAGTTAGCTGGAAATCTTCCAAGCAAGAGACTGTTACCGATTCAAAAATAGAAGCGGAATACATCACTGCAGCTGAAGCAGTAAAAGAGGCAGTTTGGATCCGTAAATTCCTAATTGGATTAGGAGTAGTTCCGTTAGTAGCTGAGCCCGTTCCATTGTATTGTGACAATAAATGGGCTATAGCGCAGGCTAAGGAACCACGGTCTCATCAACGATCTAAGCATGTTCTTCAACATTTCCATCTAATTCATCGTGGCGATGTGAAGATCGAGAAGGTCGCATGAGATGACAACATTACAGATCCGCTGACGAAAGCTATTCCTCAGCAAAAGTTTGAGCGACATGTACATAGTTCAGATGTTAGATACTTGAGTGACTGGCTATAGGCCAAGTGGGAGATTGTTAGACAATTATGGCCCATAACGTCACTATTTGTAAAAGACATTATGGTTTTTGTACAAATTAATTATGTGACAATGGAAATTACTATTTTATCATTTTGTAATTAGATTACTTAAATGTATAAATGATAAAAGTCCTTATGATTAATTCCGGATTATAAGATATGAGACAATATCAATCCACTAAAGGTTCAATCATTAAATATCCCTAGTCGTAGTATTATTGAGACTGTACTTCGATAATACGGAGTGTTATGGAAGCGTAACGACATAGTTCTCATATATTTGGGTATTGGATACTCATGCAAGTGTAATAGGAGGTTCTGTTTACCGATGGTACGGAAACAGATTCGCTCTGGATTGACCCATCGGAATCCCATTGGTAGTATGACTATGTGTCTATGGGAATCCGATTCAGGGAAGGTGCATTTGGTCTTAACTTGAGACTTGCATCGCTAGTACTTGTGACAATCAATACGCTTTGGTTTTGGTCATCCGGGACTTTAACAGGTTCTATGTATGCCTCTTCTGGGTTTATTGAGAATCGTAGTGTATTGGGTGTGATGTCAAGATGGAAGTATCACTTCAGTCATATGAAGAAGATGATGACGCAGGGATACAGAACTAGTACTCTGTTATGCTGTAACTATCGGGATGATATGACAAGGTCATTATTATCCGATTAAAGAGACTAGTTGCTTGTGATTTGATATATGCTTTGAACGGGGCAGACACTATTCCAGCCTCAGGCCTTGTCTGTGACATCCGATACTGGATCGCAATACGCAATACTACGTATACTATGCCTGACAAAGATTACATATTCCTTAAAGAATATTTCTGAAGAATTGGGTAGGCACGATGCTTTGCTTGAAGCCAACCATGTCTCGTAAATCGGTAAAAATATGGTACCAGATACGCACATATTCGGATAGTCCGACGATCGGATTTACTGCCGACATATCCAGGGATCTCATGGGTCACTTCTCGAAGACTCACCGATGATGTTTGACTCGAACATAATTAATCTGTGATTATTTAGAAGAGAGAGAAAATTAATTTAGGATTAATTACGGTAAGAATTTATCTGGGTTAAAATTCGATAAGAAGATAGAGAGCGATTAATTTGGAATTAATCGATTAAACAATATATTCGATATATTAAATGAAATTATATTTCATAACGGAATTAAAATTGGATTTTAATTTGGACGAACGAATTAATTTAGAATTAATTCACGAGCGACTTTAACAGTAATTTTGCTAGGCATAATTATTTAATTAAATTAGATTTAATTAAGTCGCAATGAAAAATTCATTAATTCGGAATAAAGAACCCGAGCCCGGAACGTGTTTGCGGGCCCACTCGAATTTTGAATCAAAGTGGGGCCCACAAGTCACATCACTAGTCAACTTTGTTACTTTATGGTGATATAAGTTGGTGGTTTCTTATCTTGCACTCTTTGTCATTTTGGAATGACTTTTACCAACTTTGGATTTTGGTAATAGGTAATTGTTTTTTGAAAATCAATTACACAATTTTAAAAATTGAGAAAATCTCTCTCATTACTCTCTTCTTCTCTTTCACGGTGAAAGAGCTTCTCCCTCTCAAAATTGTTCACTTTGCCGTGAACTACAAAGATTAATAGAAAGTGATTTGTTGCAATTTTTCTTCCTAAGCTAGCACTTAAAGAGTCATTCAAAGGTAATAAGGAAACATCCCATGAGTTTGGAATCTCATTCATCAAGCTTGGAGCTCAACATACAGATTAAGGAAAGCTTGGAGCTCAAAGATTTCAAGGAAAATTTTGAACTTTCCACCTACATCCAATCTGATCAATGTAAGTATTTTCGCTACTTCTTTGCGTATTCACTTCTTTTATGATTAAATGATCTTGAAATTATTCTTAGAGAATCCAACAGTGGCTTGGGTACGATGAAGGAAATTTTTACAGTACCATCTTGGGCGAAACTGAACATACACTAGAAATCGATTGGACTATTTAATGCTGATGGATTTTATGATTTTCTTTGTGTGTTTCTTGATGATGTCCAGAGAAATGGATTCGTGTCAAAACCTGTAAAAGAAATCCTTTTCACTGTCAGAACTGCCAATGATTTAATTGACCAAATTTTAGCCTTTGAATCACAAATTGACCTTATCCTTTCCAAGATAAACTGGTCTGATAATGATCGTGGTAAGAAGCGTCAGATAAATCTAGATCTTAACCTTTAATTTTGTTTTTAGATGTAGAATTTCAGCTAACTAGGTACTGTTTCTAAACTCTCATTTAGGTTTGGGGGAGGGGAATAGTTGACTAGTATCTTATTTTTATTTTTCGATTTTTAGTCAAAAATATTCAAAATAATTCAAAATAATTAATTTTTTTCTAAAAAAATTTAAAAAATATTTTGTTTTTGTGTTTTTAATTTGATTAAAATTATGAAATTGGTGTGAGATAGCTGTATAAAGAATTTTCACTCTTGAGACGTATTTCAACTTATTTCGTAACAAGTTAATTTTTGTTATTTCCTTTTGAATTATTTAATTTGTGAATCCTCCATAATACTGACTAAATTAGATATTTATATGTTCAATTGATAGATATTTTCAACATACATGGTAACATATAGCCATGAGATGTGTTTGAAAAGTTTGTAATATTCAGTGCTCTAGTTTAATTGGAGGAAGTATCTAAAAAGCAATGGAATTAAAAAAAAGAAAAAAAGAAAGAAAAAGAAAAAAGTGTGTATAAAAAAAACTTTTGAGATCCGAGTCATTAAGTCCGTAGGGGTGTTTTAACACCTAGTGCCCTAATGCCAACTGGATTGGGAGTCACTGACTCAAAGCTCGCTACATGGATTGAAGATGTTGCTTTTTTTATTTCATGTAAGAAAAAAATCCAATGTTAAAAGGTGTGAATTCTGATATAGGTTTAGGACAAAAATATTACTTTTTTTTCAACTACACTTATGAATATTGTGGGCACAATGATTTGATTAATACCTTGTTGGTTGTGTATATGAAGAATGATAAAAATAATCAGAGAATTTACTTATTTGGTAATTTAGAAAGAAAGAAAACAACTACTATCTTGGATAAGAAGTTTCATTTGTTTAGTCACTAACTTGTTTATTCTCTTTTCTCTTGTTTTTTTGCTTTTGTGTGTATTAGATTGACGTTTGTGGATATCATCACGATAAGCCCTCACGAGACACAACTCGTCCACTCGGGACACCTAGGGGTTTAAAGGCTTGTTGTATACGCTAAATGCAACCGCGATCTCTACGAAAGTGGCTTAGTTTAAATTTAATTATTTATTGTATTTTATTTTATTGTTTTGCTCGAGGACTACAAAAAAAGTTATGTTTGGGGGTGTGATGAGAGGAAAATATATCAATATTTACCGCCCCTTTACCTAATTGTAGGCACTGTATTTTTGCATGTAAGTCCCGATGATGAGTCTCGTATGGATACACTACCTCTTTGATTGTGAAAGCCGCGAGAAACGGACGTCGGAAGGGCAAAGTTGGAAATTAGCATTTGGTCAGATTTAACTCGCTTGTTTCGCTTCGGGTTCGCTTGTTGGACCTCTATTTTAAAACACATCTAACAAATTAAATAAATTAAAACATTTAAAATACATCTCACAAATTAAATTAAAACCAATTAAATTGAACTTAAATTAAATTAAATCACATTCACAAATTAAATTAAAATCAAAATAAATCACATTCCTAATTTAATTAAATCACATACCTATTTAAATAAATCATATCCTTAATTAAAAAGAACAAATCAAATCAATTCCACTAATTAAAGATTTTCCCTATCACATAATAACTAAAAATATCTCCCAATTAATACACAAATCCTATTCCTTCTCCAACAAGGTAAACCCCCTCCATTGACCTATAAAAAGGACCTTTAACCCCACCTTTCAAACCCTGGCTGACTCTCACGAAAATAACAAAATAATAAACCTTCAAAATCACCAGCCTTCAAAAAAAAAAAAATAAACCCTCAAAGATACACAGCCACACGTCCACGGCATTAACAAACACAAGAAGCCGAACCTTCTCTGCCCAACACGCCAGCCAACTCATGGCCTCCACATATACTGCTCAATTAACGCACTAACAGACCACTCAATCCTCACCAATCCACGCCAATCCACGCCTAACCCATGTTCACGTCCCCACGTTCACGTTGCCGCTTCAAAACTTCACACCTATCCCTCAAGCGGCGCACGCTCACATTCATCAGCCCATAATCAAACCACCTGCCCTTAACTAAACCTTACACGTCCAGCTATCAGCGACACCCCAACTTCACTCAATCCACGCTTAAAAAGCCATCCCTCCAACACATGAATTGCACACAGAATCCACGAACACTGCGCACCACAGCCCTACGCCTTCACTCAAACAGCGCATCACCTAAGGCCACACCTTCACTCAAACAGGACCCCACGCATAAATCCCCTCCCAAAATAGTCCAGTAACCGACCCAAAACTGCACAAAAAATTGCCCAGAATTCCCCTTAAAGATCACCAAAATCGGAGCCCCTTAACCCCTAAAACCGACACCAAAACAGTCCCTAAATTGCCTTAAAACAGTGACCAGAAAATACCTTGAAAACAGCAGCGAAACGGAGTGAAAATAGCAGCCTAAACAGCAAAATAACGAGGAAAGACATTGAGTTAGTGAACCGGAAGAGTCACGGATCATCCACCCTTCCAACGGCCGTGTAATGCGCTTTCGTGAGACGAAAAAAGAGGTTATACCTGAGGGCACTTTTTTATTTATTATCTTTCATTTATTTTACTTATTTTAAAATATTATCGCATGTGAGTCGTTTGTTGAGGCATGATGTGAATGTTGGATGGGCGGAATATGTGTTCCCTTTTGTGGTATATCAGATGGAAACCCAGACGTAAATTCCGTTGCCGAATCCGAACGGACGGTAGTGCTGTTTGTACTCAGGATACAATGCCACGTACCACTTGAGAAATACATATTTCGTTTCATCCAAACTTATATTTGAGCATGATGTAGCTCGTAGGATATTTATTGTTTAAAGCATGCATTAGCCTAGTTTATTATTTATTTTCAAAACATAATTATGTTACTTTTATGCATGATATTTTATTACTTTATGTTTATTTTGGTTTAATGGTTCAATGTGCTCATTGTGTGATATTATGTTTGCCGTTCAAAAACTTACTTTCAAGCATGCAAACTTAGATTAGTTGTTATTTTGATAAATGCAAATTAGATCTAAGTTATCATTGAGCATATACGTTGCGTAGACTCGGTTAATTTATTGCAAAAATCTTATCATCACAAGTGACATAAGTTAGTGACCATTCCGAACCCAACGGTTTGAGGTCTTCCTTTGCGAAGGGTGAGTGCGGCCTTAAATCTTTATCCCAGTTCACACTGGGTGGCGACTCCATGTTATTTCTCCGGTTTAGTTCCCCGTGGACTATCCCGTACTCCAAACTAGGCCGCTAGCCTAGAACAGTGTCGTCAATATTCTGTGTCCTACAGTCTAGCGACTCCACTGGGGATAGAAAATCGGCCCCGAAATCATATCTTGTGATGTTTATGATTTGTGCTTTAGTTGACCGCGTCTATAGTGGGTTGAAAGGGGTTTAATCAAAGGCACGTTTTGAGCTAGGTGATGGTTTGGTGTCTTCCTTCATTCACTGCCTTTCGAGGAAAAGCTGTGAAGGCACCTAGATAATCATGTACTTGAAGCTTCTGTGATGGACTAATTTGGAGGACTTGTTGTTTATTCCTGACACCAAGCGATAAGAGCCTAAGGGGCTTGGGTACTTAAGAGAGCGTCGCTTCACCCTCCCTATGGGGAATTTACAACGGGAAATCCATTTAACAGTCAGTCATGCGCTATAACTCGTGAGCACGTAACTTAGTGTATAAAAAAAGGTACGCTTAGTCGCTCGGACCCTTGAGTGGGGAGACCTAGTTGTGGGCAATCCTTCGTCAGCGAGAGCCTTTGTCCGCACTCCCATAAATCCACATGTGAACCATAGTTGTATATCCTGTAGGAGCCACCCCTTTTATGCTTTTGATAACCATATGCATATTTTATCTCATACATCACATGCATACATGCATCATGTTAACCCTTGTGTCTTAAAAGCCATCATAGATATCCGTTGGGTTAGGGATAAAAGAAGACTTGTCAAGAAGAGTTTAGCAAACCTGGATATCGGGGAAAAGGAAATCGATAAACAGAAAACATTAGGGCAAGGATAGAAAGACCATTGAGGGGCCTTCAAAAAAAAAGAAAAAAAAAAGAGAGAAAAAAAAAGAGAAGAAAAAATTATTGTTTGATTTTAGTCTTTGATAGTTAGACATAAGTCCGATAATGAAATTGATTGCTTTAGAGTGAAACCTTAGAAACGATAATTCCTTGACGTACTTTTATCTGATGCTTTGAGTAATTGATCTATGTTAGACTCGTAAACACTTGATTGTGGTTCTTAGAAGTGAAAACCTGAGTATTTAGCAAAGTGACTAGTCGAAGAAATTGTAGGTCGGTGAATGACCGTTTGCTTATATGTCTATCCCGATTTGCTTGTGTTATGATGTGTGGTATGATTGAAAATAAAAGAAATGTCTCTAAAGAAAAGAATTGAATCACTTATAATCGATAAGCGTGAAGCTACCTATGGGCGAGTATTAGGACCACCATGAGGAGAAATGCTACCTTAAATGATAGGTGTGTTGAAAAGAAAAAGACAGAAAGAAAACGAAAGAAGAAAGAGGCAAAAAAAAATGAAGTTTAAAATGAAAAGAAAAAAAAAGAGAGACAAAGAAAGAGAAAGAAAACCATATCACATTGAGCACGAAAAAGTAATTACAGAGCATAACTAAGACATCTAGGTTGGTTTGACCCATCGATCCCTATTTTTGAAACGAAATCATCGAGTTAGCTTACCTAAGGATTAAGCTGTAAAAGAACCTTTGCACACACACACTTTGAGTCTGGCTTAGATCATTTATTCAAAGACTTGGATTTGAGTTGCATTGGGTGTTTTGAAAGTTCTTTGGTTTCATTACTGAGCATTTCTTGAGGACGATAAGAGACTATTTCGTAGCATGTGATATAGTATGATGATATGGAAGGCCCCACCATCTGGTTCATCTTGACCAAGTGAAAACAGTGGAGAGCATAGAGCTAAAACGAGACTCAGGGCGACTAGTCTACGACCTCGTGAATCCGGGACATAACAAGATATTGAGCCATGAGACCAGAGAGAAGACTGAGCAATCACCTGGAGAACTGGCGGAAGAGCTAACCTAACAGAATAGGAAATTCATTCATGCATGCATGCATAAACATCATATACATGCAATATTTGTCTTGTTTTTATTCACAGGTTTCAAAAAGGAATAAGAGAAAGCGGCAAAAGGCCGGCCAATCAGAAACAGTAACAGTACAATGTCATCAGTTTCAGAAATGAATCAGTTTCAGTACACATCAGTTTGGGGCAAGGCCCACATCAGTATCAATTTTGGGGTGAGGACCACATCAATATCAGTCTGGGGGCGAGGCCCACATCAGTGTCAGTATAGGGGCGAGGCCCATATCAGTTTCAGTTTGGGGTCGAGGCCCATATCAGTATTCGTTTAGGGATGAGTCCCGGGGTTGAGGCCCACATCAGTATCAGTTTGGGGTGAGACCCACATCAGTTTGGGGCGAGGCCCACATCAGTATCAGTTTTGGGGCAAGAGCCACATCAGTTTCAGTCTGGGGGCGAGGCCCACATCAGTATCAATTTGGGGTGAGGCCCACATCAGTATCAACTCAGGGTCGTGGCCCACGTTATCAGCAGCACAGGGAATGAATCCCAGGGATAAGGCCCACGTCGTCAGAATTTGGACTGAATCCCAAGGCCGAGACCCACGTCGTCAGAATTTGGAATGAATCCAGGGAAGGAATCCTAGGGCCGAGCCCACGTCGTCAGAATTTGGAATGAATCCAGGGAATGAATCCCAGGACCGAGGCCCACATCGTCAGAATTTGGAATGAATCCAGGTAATGAATCCCAGGGTCGAGGTCATCGGAATTTGGAATAAATCCAGAGAATGAATCCCAGGGCCGAGGCCCACATTGTCGGAATTTGGAATGAATCCATGGAAAGAATCCCAAGGCCAAGGCCCACATCGTCAGAATTTGGAATGAATCTAGGGAATGAATCCCAGGGCCGAGGCCCACGTCGTCAGAGTTTTGGAATGAATCCAGGGAATGAATCCCAGGGCCGAGGCCCACATTGTCAGAATTTGGAATGAATCCAGGGAATGAATCCAAGGCCGAGGCCCACCTCGTCAGAATTTGGAATGAATCCCAGGGCCGAGGCCCACGTCGTCAGAGTTTTGAAATGAATCCGGGAATGAATCCCAGGGAGGAGGCCCACGTCAGCAGGGTTTTGGAATGAATCCAGGGAATGAATCCCAGGGCTGAGGCCCACGTCGTCAGAATTTGGAATGAATCCAGGGAATGAATTCTAGGGCCGAGGCCCACATCGTCAGAATTTAGAATGAAGCCTGGGAATGAATCCCCGGGCCGAGGCCCACGTCGTCAGAGTTTTGGAATGAATCCTAGGGTCTAGGCCCACGTCAGTAGAGTTTTGGAATGAATCCAGGGAATGAATCCTAGGGCCGAGGCCCATATCGTCAGAATTTGGAATGAATCCAAGGAATGAATCCCAGGGAGGCCCACGTCATCAGAATTCAGAATGAATCCAGGGAATGAATTCCCAGGGCCGAGGCCCACGTTGTCAGTGTTTTGGAATGAATCCCAGGGCCGAGGCCCACATCGTCAGAATTTGGAATGAATCCAGGGAATCCCATGGCTGAGGCCCACGTCGTCAGAATTTGGAATAAATCCAGGGAATAAATCCCAGGGCCGAGGCCCACATCGTCAGAATTTGGAATGAATTCTAGGAAAGAATCCCAGGGATGAGGCCCACGTCGTCAGAGTTTTTGAATGAATCCGGGAATGAATCCCAGGGTCGAGGCCCACGTCAGCAGAGTTTTGGAGAGAATCCAGGGAATGAATCCTAGGGCCGAGGCCCACGTTGTCAGAATTTGAAATCTGGGGAATGAATCCTAGGGCCGAGGCCCACGTCGTCAGAATTTGGAATGAATCTAGGGAATTAATCATAGGGCCGAGCCCCATATCGTTAGAGTTTTGGAATGTGTCCCAGGGTCGAGGGCACACTACATCATCACTTTGAGGGCGAGGTCCCTATTATCAGCGGTATTAGGTCGAGGTGCCCAAAGTCGAGGTGCCCCAATTGTTGGTTGTAGTTTCGGGATGCATCCCAAGGTCGAGGGCCCACTACATCATCACTTTGAGGGTGAGGTCCCTATTGTCAGTGGTATTGGGTCGAGGTGCCCAGGGTCGAGGTTCCCCCGTTGTCGGTTGTAGTTCCGGGATGAGTCCCAGGGTCGAGGGCCCACTACATCATCACTTTGAGGGCGAGGTCCCTATTTTCAGCGGTATTGGGTCGAGGTGCCCCCGTTGTCGATTGTAGTTCCGAAATGCGTCCCAGGGTCGAGGGTCCACTACATCATTTTGTTGAGGGCGAGGTCCCTATTGTCAGCGGTATTGGGATACGTCCAGGTTTGAGGTACCCCCGTTGTCGGTTGTAGTTCCGAGATGCGTCCCAGGGTCGAGGGCCCACTACATCATCACCTTCCAGATGTGTCCTAGGGTCAAGGGCCCGCACATCAGTCGCAGTTCCGGGATGCATCCCAGGGTCGAGGACGCGCTGCATTATCATCAATCAAATCAACTCCCACCAACACGGCAAGTCAAGTGGCAGCTGGCGAGCCAGGTAAGTAAAAATGCATTGCACGTACTTTGATAGGATTGTCATTGTCACACACTGCACAAATCCCATCAAAGTGGGGAGCGACTATAGGCACTGTATTTTTACATGTAAGTCCTGATGATGAGTCTCGTATGGAGACACTACCTCTTTGATTGTGAAAGCCACGAGAAACGGACGTCGGAAGGGCAAAGTAGAAATTAGCATTTGGTCGGATTTAACTCGCTTGTTTCGCTTCGGGTTCGCTTGTTGGACCTCTATTTTAAAACACATCTAACAAATTAAATAAATTAAAACATTAAAATACATCTCACAAATTAAATTAAAACCAATTAAATTGAACTTAATTAAATTAAATCACATTCACAAATTAAATTAAAATCAAAATAAATCACATTACTAATTTAATAAAATCACCTACCAATTTAAATAAATCATATCCTTAATTAAAAGAACAAATCAAATCAATTCCCCTAATTAAAGATTTTCCATATCACATAATAACTAAAAATATCTCCCAATTAATACACATATCCTATTCCTTCTCCAACAAGGTAAACCCCCTCCATTGGCCTATAAATAAAAAGGACCATTAACCCTACCTTTCAAACCCTGGCTGACTCTCAAGAAAACAATAAAATAATAAACCCTCAAAATCACCAGCCCTTCAAAAAAAAAAAAAAACAAAATAATAAACCGTCAAAGATACACAGCCACACGTCTACGACATTAACAAACACAAGAAGCCGAACCTTCTCTGCCCAACACGCCAGCCCACTCATGGTCTGCACATATATTGCTCAGTTAACGCACTAACAGACCATTCAATCCACGCCAATTCACGGCTACCCCACATTCACGTCCCCACGTTCACGTTGCCACTTCAACACTTCACACCTAACCCTCAAGCGGCGCACGCTCACATTCATCAGCCCACAATCAAACCAACTGCCCTTAACTAAACCTTACACGCCCAGCTATCAGCGATGCCCCAACTTCACTCAATCCACGCTTAAAAAGCCATCCCTCCAACACATGAATTGCACACAGAATCCACGAACACTGTGCACCACAGCCCTACGCCTTCACTCAAACAACGCATCACTTAAGGCCACGCCTTCACTCAAACAGGACCCCACGCATAAATCCCCTCCCCCAAAACAGTCCAATAACTGACCCAAAACTGTACAAAAAACTGCCAGAATTCCCCTTAAAGATCACCAAAATCGCAGCCCCTTAACCCCTAAAACCGACACCAAAACAGTCTCTAAATTGCCTTAAAACAGTGACCAGAAAAAACCTTGAAAACAGCAGCAAAACGGAGTGAAAACAGCAGCCCAAATAGCAACGAGGAAAGACGTTGAGTTAGTGAACCAGAAGAGTCACGGATCATCCACCCTTCCAACGGCCGTGTAACGCGCTTTCGTGAGACGACGAAAGAGGTTAGATCTGAGGGTACTTTTTTATTTATTATCTTTCATTTATTTTATTTATTTTAAAACATTATCGCATGAGAGTCGTTTGTTGAGGCATGATGTGAATGTTGGATGGGCAGAATATGTTTTCCCTTTTGTGGTATATCGGATGGAAACCCAGACGTAAATCCGTAGCCGAATCCGAAAGGACGGCAGTGCGATTTGTACTCAGGATACAATGCCACGTACCACATGAGAAATACATATTTCGTTTCATCCAAACTTGTATTTGAGCATGATGTAGCTCGTAGGATATTTATTGTTTAAAGCTTGCATTAGCCTAGTTTATTATTTATTTTCAAAACATAATTATGTTACTTTTATGCATGATATTTTGATTAGTTTATGTTTATGTTTAAATCGCTATTTGTTTATTTTGGTTTAATATATGTTCCCTTTTGTAGTATATCGGATGGAAACCCGGACGTAAATTCCGTAGCCGAATCCGAACAGACGGTAGTGCGGTTTGTACTCAAGATACAATGCCACGTACCACATGAGAAATACATATTTCGTTTCATCCAAACTTGTATTTGAGCATGATGTAGCTCGTAGGATATTTATTGTTTAAAGCATGAATTAGCCTAGTTTATTATTTATTTTCAAAACATAATTATGTTACTTTTATGCATGATATTTTGATTAGTTTATGTTTATGTTTAAATCGCTATTTGTTTATTTTGGTTTAATGGTTCAATGTGCTTATTGTGTGATATTATGTTTGCCATTCAAAAACTTACTTTCAAGCATGCAAACTTAGATTAGGAGTTATTTTGATAAATGCAAATTAGATCTAAGTTATCCTTGAGCATATACGTTGCGTAGACTCGGTTAATTTATTGCACAAATCTTATCATCACAAGTGACATAAGTAAGGGACCATTCCAAACCCAACGGTTTGAGGTCTTCCCTTGCGAGGGGTGAGTGCGGCCTTAAATCTTTATCCCAGTTCACACTGGGTGGCGACTCCATGTTATTTCTCCGGTTTAGTTCCCCGTGGACTATCCCGTACTCCAAACTAGGCCGCTAGCATAGAACAGTGTCGTCAATATTCCATGTCCTACAGTCTAGCGACTCCACTAGGGATAGAAAATCGGCCCCAAAATCATGTCTTGTGATGTTTATGATTTGTGCTTTAGTTGACCGCGTCTATAGTGGGTTGAAAGGGGTTTAATCAAAGGCACGTTTTGAGCTAGGTGATGGTTTGGTGTCTTCCTTCATTCACTGCCTTTCGAGGAAAAGCTGTGAAGGCACCTAGATAATCATGTACTTGAAGCTTCTGTGATGGACTAATTTGGAGGACTTGTTGTTTATTCCTAACACCAAGCGATAAGAGTTTAAGGGGCTTGGGTACTTAAGAGAGCGTCGCTTCACCCTCCCTATGTGTTCCCTTTTGTGGTATATCGGATGGAAACCCAGACGTAAATTCCTTAGCTGAATCCGAACGGACGGTAGTGCGGTTTGTACTCAGGATACAATGCCACGTACCACATGAGAAATACATATTTCGTTTCATCCAAACTTGTATTTGAGCATGATGTAGCTCGTAGGATAATTATTGTTTAAAGCTTGCATTAGCCTAGTTTATTATTTATTTTCAAAACATAATTATGTTACTTTTATGCATGATATTTTGATTAGTTTATGTTTATGTTTAAATCGCTATTTGTTTATTTTGGTTTAATATGTGTTCCCTTTTGTAGTATATCGGATGGAAACCTGTACGTAAATTCCGTAGCCGAATCCGAACGGACGGTAGTGCGGTTTGTACTCAAGATACAATGCCACGTACCACATGAGAAATACATATTTCGTTTCATCCAAACTTGTATTTGAGCATGATGTAGCTCGTAGGATATTTATTGTTTAAAGCATGCATTAGCCTAGTTTATTATTTATTTTCAAAACATAATTATGTTACTTTTATGCATGATATTTTAATTAGTTTATGTTTATGTTTAAATCGCTATTTGTTTATTTTGGTTTAATGGTTCAATGTGCTCATTGTGTGATATTATGTTTGCCGTTCAAAAACTTACTTTCAAGCATGCAAACTTAGATTAATTGTTATTTTGATAAATGCAAATTAGATCTAAGTTATCATTGAGCATATACGTTGCGTAGACTCGGTTAATTTATTGCACAAATCTTATCATCACAAGTGACATAAGTAAGGGACCATTCCGAACCCAACGGTTTGAGGTCTTCCCTTGCGAGGGGTGAGTGCGGCCTTAAATCTTTATCCCAGTTCACACTGGGTGGCGACTCCATGTTATTTCTCCGGTTTAGTTCCCCGTGGACTATCTCGTACTCCCAACTAGGCCGCCAGCCTAGAACAGCGTCGCCAACATTCTGTGTCCTACACTAATATTTTGTTTAGTTTCTCGGGTTTGATGAACATTTTTATGTGTTTAAGTTTATTTTGCAGATAAAATAAAATCGGGATACAATGGAATCATTTAGGACGAAATGTTGAACAAATAAGGGCGAAAATTGGACTTGACATTTTGATTTTGGAGATTGGAAACTTGAAATGATGTTCTAAAGAAGTACAATTTCAGAAATTCCAATTTTGCGCAATTTTCATTGTAGGACACAGAAATCGGCGACGCTGTTCTAGGCTCACGGCCTAGTTGGGAGTACGGAATAGCCCGCGGGGGAACTAAACTTGAGAAATAACATGGAGTCGCCACCCGTTGTGAACTGGGAAAATGATTTAAGGTCGCACTCATCCCTCGCATGGGAAGACCTCAAATCATTTGGTTCAGAATAGTCCCTTGCTTATGCCACTTGTAATGAAAAGATTTGTGCAATAACTTAATCGAGTCTACGTAATATATTCAAGAATAACCTATATCTAGTTCGCATGCATAAAAAATAAATCCTATAGCTAAGTTTGCATGCTTAACACAATCTCATGAACACATGCGTGAACGTTTCCTCAAACTGTACGTGGAGTTGTATCCCAAGTATAGACAGTTCTACCGTCCATTCGGATTCAGTTACGGAATTTATGTCTGGGTTTCCATCTGATATACCACGAGAGGCAACACTCAATCATTAACTCAAAGTAGACAGACATAACATACGATAATGCATATAACTATAAATAACCGAAGAGATGAACATGCGAAATAATGAGGAAGATAAATAACGCCAAAATAAATACGGAACAATAAAACAACAATAAACGTAAATTAAATATGAAATAGACAAAAGAAAAATAATAAAAAATAAATGTCGAATGATAAAATATGTGACCAAAGAATTTAGCCGTTCTCAATGTAAGACTTTGCATACCCGATTAGACGTATTCCACGTCCAACTACGCATGCCGTTTCCGGGTCGACAAAATAAAATATAACAAATGGTGATAAACTGAACAACTAAGTGAAAATAAGCAAAACAACTTTCTCGGTTGTTGCTGAGTTTAGGGTTTTTGGCTACGTACAAGGTTGCATGGTATTTGGCAATTTTTTGTGATGAGCTGCGTGAGTGTCTCTATGGTAGTGGCGTGTGTGGTTTGGTTGTTTAGGCACAGTGTGCGAAGGGCTATTTTGTGTGATTGTTTTAGTGGGGTCGTGGCTCAGTTTTGTTGATTTGCGAAGGGTAAGCTTTTATCGTGTTGGTTGAAGGTTGGTGTTTAGGTATCGATTTTGCTGGCTGATTCAAGGAAGAGAACAAATGTCGTTTGTATCTTTAGGGTTTTGGTTTTTGTTGTTTTCTTTCTTTAGAGAGAGGGAAGAGAGAGAACGAAGAAGCTTATGGTTTTTTGTTTGCTAGTGAAGGGCTGCCGTGAGGAAGCTTGAAGAGAGAGAGATGGCTGTTAGGGTTTCTTGCCAAGAGGAGAGAGGTTAGGTTGAGAGATAGAGGAGAGAGAGAGCCGAATGTTTAGAGAGAGAGAGAGAGAGAGTTGTGAGGAGTGAGAAGTGGAAGAGGAGAGAATGCCCCCATAAGGTTTGGTTTATGTTTCTTTTTATAGAAGAGGGCTAGGGTTATCCTTGCATGTGTAGGAAATGGAGATTGTGTGATCATGGGGAAGATTTAATTAGTTAGTTTAGGAAAATGGATTTGTTTAGTTTAGGAGGTGATTTGATTTGATTTATTTAATTTAGGCTTGTGTTTTATTTAATTTGGAATGTGATTTATTTAATTTAAGAAGGGGGATTTGATTTGTTTTTAATTGGATTTAATTTAATTTGTGACATGTGTTTTAAATATTTTAATTATTTAGGGTTTGGCTTGAGTGAAATGGGCTTTAGATGGGTGCAGGGGTTTTGGGCTAAAGATAAATTTTAAAACAGAGGTCCAACGAGCGATCCCAAGGCTAAGCAAACGAATTAAATCCAACAAGGTATCGATTCTTGAATTTTCCCTTCCGACGTCTATTTCCCGCGACTTCCGCAACTTTAAGAGGTAGTGTCTCCATATGAGACTCATCATCGGGACTTATATGCAAAAATACAGTACCTATAGTCCCCCCCACTTTGATGGGACTTGTGCAGTGTGTGACAATTACAATCCTATCAAAGTTATGTAATGCATTTTTACTTACCTGGCTCGCCAGCTGCCACCTGACTTGTCTGCTGCTGTTAACTGAGTTGATTTGGTTGTGCCATACCTGGCGCGCTAAACCCCATACCCGAGGTGTCACGATTATTGTGAATTGAGTTAATCTGGTTGTGCCATTACCCGGCGTGCTAAACCCCATACCCGAGGCGTCGCGGTTGCATCTCCATACCCATAGTGTCACAATAGTGTCTCCATACCCGGAGTACCGTACCTGGCATGCTAAACCCAATACACGAGGTGTCACGGTTGTGTCTCTATACATAGAGTGTCGTAATAGTGTCTCCATACCCGGAATGCCGTACATGGCATGCTAAACCCCATATCCGAGGTGTCGCGGTTGCACCTCCATACCTAGAGTGTCGCAATAGTGTCTCCATACCCGGAGTGTCGTACCTGGCATGCTAATCCCCATACCCGAGGTGTCGCGGTTGCGTCTCCATACCCAGAGTGTCACAATAGTGTCTCCATACCCGGAGTGCCGTACCTGGCATGCTAAACCCCATACCCGTGGTGTTGCGGTTGCGCATTCATACCCAGAACGTCTCAATAGTGTCTCCATACCCAGAGTGTCGTATTTGGCATGCTAACCTCATTTTCGAGGCGTCTTTGATGTGATGACTGTCCATTTTTGAACTGTGCTCCATTTTCGGAGTGCCATTTTCGGCGGGTGATAGTAGTCCATTTTCGAACCGTGCTCCATTTTTGGAGTGCCATTTTTGGCGGGTGATAGTAGTCTATTTTCGAACCAATACTGTGAGATGATGAGGGTCTTATTCTCAAACCATTACTGTGTTGAGGTGAGGGTATTGTTCCCGAATTTTGATGAGGGTCTTGTTCCCTAAATTGAGTTGAGATTGATGGCGAGGTGATGTGACCCATGGGTCTTGTTCCCTGAATTGTGGGTCTTTTTCCCGTGGGTCTGGTTCCCGATTTGAGATGAGGGTCTTGTTCCCTATTTGAGTTGTGGGTATTGTTCCCGATTTAAGTTGTGGGTCTTGTTCCCGAATTGAGATGAGGGTCTTGTTCCCGATTTGAGTTGTGGGTCTTGTTCTTGATTTGAGTTGAGGGTCTTGTTCCCTGAGTTGTGGGTCTTGTTCCCGATTTGAGTTGAGGGTCCTGTCCCCTGAGTTATGGGTTTTGTTCTCGTGGGTCTTGTTCCCGATTTGAGTTGGGGGTCTTATTCCCTGAATCGTGGGTCTTGTTCTCGATTTGAGTTGAGGGTCCTATTCCCTGAGTTGTGGGTCTTGTTCCCGATTTGAGTTGAGGGTCTTGTTCCCTGAATCGTGGGTCTTGTTCCTGTGGGTCTTGTTCTCGATTTGAGTTGAGGGTCTTGTTCCCTGAGTTGTGGGTCTTGTTCCCGATTTGAGTTGAGGGTTTTATTCCCTGAGTTGTGGGTCTTGTTCCCAAACTTGCTTGTCTTTGCTACTTTTTCCCTTTTTTTTTCAAAACCTGCGAATCAAAAACAAAACAAAAGAATGCATATATGTGACGTGTATGCATGTATACATGGATGTATTTCCTATTCCAATGGGTTAGGTCTTTTTTGTGCTCTTCAGTGCTTCGCGCCTATGAAAGTCTTTGATTGCCCCTTAGGTCGGCTTACAATTTCCTTTTACCACTTCTCTTCTGGTGGTTGCTTAGTTCTCTTTTATCTAATGGCTCAAGTTCTCAGTACATCCCTTATTCGCGGGGTGGTAGACTGGTTGCCCTTAGTCTTGGTTTCTCTTTCTGTCCTTGGTTACTTGCACTAGGTCAAAGTAGATCATGTGGTGTGACATTCTAAAACTGCTGATGATCTGGGCCTCGACCCTGGGACTTATCCCCGAAACTGATGATGATGAGGGCCTCGCCCCCAAACTGATACTGATGTGGGCCTCGCCCCCAAAATGATATTGATGTGGGCCTCGCCCCTAAACTGATACTGATGTGGGCCTTGCCCCCAAACTGATACTGATGTGGGCCTTACCCCTAAACTAATATTGATGTGGGCCTCGCCCCCAAGCTGATACTGATGTGAGCCTCGCCCCAAACTGATACTGATATTGGCCTCGCCCCCAAACTGATATTGATATGGGCCTCGCCCCCATGCTGATACTGATGTGGGCCTCGCCCCAAACTCATATTGATGTGGGCCTCGCCCCAAATTGATACTGATATGGGCCTCGCCCCCAAACTGATATTGATTTGGGCCTCGCCCCCATACTGATACTGATGTGGACCTCGCCCTAAACTGATACTGATGTGGGCCTTGCCCTAAACTGATACTGATGTGGGCCTTACTCCCAAACTAATATTGATGTGGACCTCGCCTCCAAACTGATACTGATGTGAGCCTCACCCCAAACTGATACCTATATGGGCCTCACCCCCAAACTGATACTGATATGGGCCTCGCCCCATGCTGATACTGATGTGGGCCTCGCCCCAAACTGATATTGATGTGGGCCTCGCCCCCAAACTGATACTGATATGGGCCTTGCCCCCAAACTGATATTGATTTGGGCCTCGTCCCCAACTGATACTGATGTGGGCCTCGCCCCCAAATTGATACTGATGTGGGCCTCGCCCCAAACTGATATTGATGTGGGCCTCGCCCCAAACTGATACTGATATGGGCCTTGCCCCCAAACTGATATTGATTTGGGCCTCGTCCCCAAACTGATACTGATGTGGCCTCGCCCCCAAATTGATACTGATGTGGGCCTCGCCCCAAACTGATACTGACGTGATGTTGCATATCAACATGCTGTATCTCCTTTCACGAGATAGTCCCGATAGCTAAACATATTTTCGTCCTCAACGGATGCTTTGCGTCGAAACCAAAGAACCTTCAAAGTACTTAACATACTTAAATCTGTTCGTCTGAATGAATGATCTGAATAAGACTCCTAGTGTGTGTGTGCCAAGGCTCTTTCATAACTTAATCCTTAAGTAAGCCAACTCGATGATTTCGTCTTGGAGAATTGGATCGGTGGGTCTAACCAACATAGATGTCTTGATCATACTCTGTGATTACTTCTTCGTACTCAACATGATATGGTTTTCTTCTTTCTTTCTTTCGTCTCTTTCTTTTCTTTCTTTTCTTTTGAACTTTCTTTTTTTTTTCTTTTTTTTTCTTTTTTTTTCTTTTTCCGACACACCTACCCTTTAAGGTAGCATTTCTCCTCATGGTGGTCCGAATACTCGCCCATAGGTAGCTTCACGTTTATCGGTTATCGGAGGTCTATATTTTTTTCATTTCAGGGACTTTTTCTTTGTTTCCAACCATATCATATATCGTAGCATGAGTAAACCAGGATGGACATATAGGAAAACGGTCATTCACTGATCCGCCATCTCTTCAACTAGTCATCTTGCTAACTACTCAGGTTTTCACTGCTAAGAACCATAATCAAGTGCTTACAAGTCTAACATAAATCAATCACTCAAAGTATCTGATAAAAGCACATCAAGAGTTTATTGTTTCTAAGATTTCACCCTAAAGTAAACGATTTCATCATTAGACTTATGTCTAACTATCAACAACTGGAAAAAAACAATTTTTTTTTTCTTTTTTTCTCTTTTTGCTCTTTTTTTCTTTGAAGGCCCCCCAATGGTCTTTCTATCCTTACCGTAAGGTTTTCTGTTTCTCGATTTCCTTTTCCCCGATATCCATGTTTGCTAAACTCTTCTTGACAAGCCTTCTTTTATCTCTAATCCAACGGATATCTATGATGGCTTTTAAGACACGGAGGTTAACATGATGCGTGTATGCATGAGATGTATGAGATGCGTACGATGTATGAGATATATAAGTTGGCCCATTATCATTTTAAAGCATTCAATCATACTATTGCAAGGCGCAAACTTGTCCTAGTTGAAAAGGCCTAACAAGTTTACACTTTGCAATAACATGGCTAAACAACTTCAAATGATAAGAGGCCCAAACACAAAATGGCCCATTGGCATTTTAGAAGCTTTTGGCCCATTGCCATAAAGCACAGACTCGTTCCAGTTTAAATGGCCCAACAAGCCTATACCTTACGACAAAAAGTCCAACTGAATCCAAATGACGATGGTCCTAAACGCAAGCCTAAAGGGATAGTCTCTACTAGCCTTACAACTACAGTTCATGTGTGGGTTTATAGGGGTATAGAAAAAGGCTCTCGTCGACGAAGAGTTGCCCACAACTACGTCTCCCCACTCAAGAGTCCGAGCGACCAAGTGAGCGCACCTTGTTACACGCTAAGGTATGTGCCAACGAGTTATGGTGCGTGACTGACTGTCAAATGGATTTCCCATTGTAGATTCCCTAGAGGGAGGGTGGAGCGAACTCTCTTAAATACCCAAGCCTCTTAGGCCCTTATCGCTTGGTGACAGGAATAAACAACGAGTCCTCCAACTTAGTCCATCACAGTAAGCTACTAGTACATGATTATCTAGGTACCTTCAAAACGTTTCCTTGTAGAAAAGTAGTGAATAAAGGAAGACACCAAACCATTACCAAGCTTTTATAATGCCTTTGATTAAACCCCTTCAACCCACTATAGACACGAATAATTAAAGCACAAATTATAATCATTACAATACATTATTTCGGGGCCGATTCTCTATCCCAAGTGGAGTCGCCAGACTGTAAGACACAGAAATTGGCGACGCTGTTCTAGGCTCGCGGCCTAGTTAGGAGTACGAAATAGCCCGCGGGGGAACTAAACCGGAGAAATAACATGGAGTCGCCACCCGGTGGGAAACGGGAAAATGATTTAAGGCCGTAATCATCCCTCGCAAGGGAAGACCTCAAACCGTTGGGTTCAGAGTGGTCCCTTACTTATGACACTTGTAATGAAAAAATTTGTGCAATAACTTAACCGAGTCTACGCAACATATTCAAGAATAACCTATATCTAGTTCGCATGCATAAAAAATAAATCCTATAGCTAAGTTTGCATGCTTAACACAATCTTATGAACACATGCGTGAACGTTTCCTCAAACGATACGTGGAGTTGTATCCCAAATACAGACAGTTCTATCGTCCATTCGGATTCGGCTACGGAATTTATGTTTGGGTTTCCATCCGATATACCACGAGAGGCAACACTCAATCATTAACCCAATGTAGACAGACATAACATACGATAATGAATATAACTATAAATGACCGAAGAGATGAACATGCAAAATAATGAGGAAGATAAATAACGCAAAACAAATGCGGAACAATAAAACAACAATAAACGTAAATTAAATACGAAATAGTAAAAAAAGACAAATAATACGAAATAAATGTCGAATGATAAAATATGTGACCAAAGAATTTACCCGTTTTCAATGTAGGACTTCGCAAACCCGATTGGACGTATTCCATGTCCAACCAAGCATGCCGTTTCCGGGTCGACAAAATAAAATATAACAAATGGTGCCCTCAAGTCGTACCTTTTAAGTCGCTTCTCGGGAGTGCGTTGGGACATCGCCGGAAGGGTTGCGTTTTCACTGGTTCGCTGTTTTCGCTTGCTATTTTCTCTATTTTCACTCGCTATTTTCTCTATTTTTATTCACTATTTTCAGGTTATTTTCTGCGGTTTTGTTCAGTATTTTTGGGGTTATTTGGAGACTATTTTGCGGACTGGTTTTGGGTCGATTTGGACTATTTTCGGGGTGTTTTTGGCCACTATTTTTTTACGTACGCATGGGGTTTGTCAGCGAGGGCTGTGTCATTTTATTGGCTAGGAAAATGAGGGTGTTGTTCACGTGAACCAGGTCTGTGCGTGTTGAATGAAGGCAGCATTTTTGGTAGTTTGAGGGCTTCACGTATGCATGAGGTTAGTGGTATTTGGATTTGCCCTAGTGTGGTTCACGTGGACTGCTTAAAGGCTTTTTTGTTTTGTCGGTTTAGGGTTATTTTGTGGCTTTGATTTATGGTCATGAATAGAGGGCGTGACTGTGTTTGTTGAGTGCGTGCAGCTTAAGGTTTGCTTGTTTGTTTGTTGTTATGACCGTGTGTCAATATTTGGGGAGAAGAGGAGGGCTCGAGAGAATTGGTGGGAGGGGAGGCTTAGGGTTTGTGAGCAGTGAGTTGTTTGTGGCTGTTGGCGTGAAGCTCGGTGGGTCGTGGTTGTTGAAAGGTTGAAGGGCTGCTTTCACGTGGCTGTTGAGTGGGTTGAGTGTGTTCGTTGATTCTGCGTGGAGAGAGGCTACGAGTGAGGGCTGATCTGAGCGTACATGGCTGTGTGAAGTGTGAGGGAGTTGAAGGGCGTGAGGCCTGTGTGCCAAAAGGGAAGTCGGTGAGAAGGAGTGAGATCTGTGTTTTTTTCCGTGAGAGAGGAGAGGGTTTCTAGGGCATGTGTTCCTTGAGTTGGTGATAAACTGAACAACTAAGTGAAAATAAGCAAAACAACTTTCTCGGTTGTTGCTGAGTTTAGGGTTTTTGGCTACGTACAAGGTTGCATGGTATTTGGCAATTTTTTGTGATGAGCTGCGTGAGTGTCTTTATGGTAGTGGCGTGAGTGGTTTGGTTGTTTAGGCATAATGTGCGAAGGGTTATTTTGTGTGATTATTTTAGTGGGGTCGTGGCTCAGTTTTGTTGATTTGTGAAGGGTAAGCTTTTGCCGTATTGGTTGAAGGCTGGTGTTTAGGTATCGGTTTTGCTGGCTGATTCAAGGAAGAGAATAAATGTCATTTGTATCTTTAGGGTTTTGGTTTTTGTTGTTTTCTTTCTTTAGAGAGAGGGAAGAGAGAGAACGGAGAAACTTATGGTTTTTTGGGGTTGTCGTGATCAATTGCCGTGAGAGCTTAAGTTTGTTGTTTGCTAGTGAAGGGCTGCCGTGAGGAAGCTTGAAGGGAGAGAGAGAGCTGTTAGGGTTTCTTGCCAAGAGGAGAGAGGTGAGGTTGAGAGATAGAGGAGAGAGAGAGCCGAGTGTTTAGAGAGAGAGGAGAGTTGTGGGGAGTGAGATGCGGAAGAGGGGAGAAGGCTCCCCTAAAGAGGAGAGGGCTAGAGTTATCCTTGAATGGGTAGGAAATGGAGATTGTGTGATCATGAGGAAGATTTAATTAGTTAGTTTAGGAAAGAGATTTGTTTAGTTTAGGAAGGTGATTTGATTTGATTTATTTAATTTAGGCATGTGTTTTATTTAATTTGGAATATGATTTATTTAATTTAGGAAGGGGGATTTGATTTGATTTTAATTGGATTTAATTTAATTTGTGACATGTGTTTTAAATGTTTTAATTATTTAGGATTTGGGTCTAGGCACTGCATTTTTGCATATCAGCCCGATGATGAGCCTCGTATGGAGGCACTACCTCTTTAGTCATAAAAGTCGCGGGAAACAGTCGTTGGAAGGGTAAAGTTGGAAATTAGCATTCGGTCGGATTTAACTCGCTTGTTTCGCTTCGGGTTCGCTTGTTGGACCTCTACATTAAAATACACCTCACAAATTAAATAAATAAAACATTAAAATACACCTCACAAATTAAATAATTAAAACAAATTAAATTAAATTAAATTAAATAACGTTCACAAATTAAATGAAACTTAAATTAAATTAATTTAAAACACATTAAATTGACTTCCTAAATTAAATTAAATCCATTTCCTAAAATACATAAATCACATCCCTTAATTAAAGATTTTCCCTATCACATTTTAATTAAAAATATATCCCAATTAATACACAAAATTCTTTCCTTCTCCAATTAGGATTACTCCTCTCATTGCCTATAAAAATAAGCTCTCTCCACTCTCGCATCTCTCCTCCCTCAAGATACACAATTCAAAAAAGAATACAAAAACCCTAAACTTCTCTCTCACGGCCAAAAACAAGAAAACAAATAAACCCTAATACTCACATCCCTCGGCTCTCTCCTCTAATTTCACTCTCAGACGCCTAACACACAAACACAAAGAATGAAACCCTAAAACCCATTCGGCCTCTCTCTTTCTTCCTTCCTCCTCTCTCTCCCCTGACGCCACACTGCCACTTCCACTCAAAGCTTCACATTCATCAGCCACTGCCATCCTTTCACGCCTCATGCATAAGCCCTTCACGCACTCAACACCTCACCAACTCAACCTCACTGCCTTATCAACACGCCAAAGCCATCAACGCCCCTCAGTTCACCCTTAGCAAAGCCACCTGCCCCACTACCTTCAAAAGCTCAAGCCCTCACGCACAGCCCCACTATCAACACAAGCCACCTGCCCTTGCCACATCCCTCACACACCATAAACCTCAAGCCATCACGCCACTTTCAACGGCCCCATTAGTAATTCACGCACCTTCCTCCACTTACCCTCAAGACCTCACGCCACAGTCCACTCAATAAACGCAACAAACAGCCCCTTAACGCATCAACACATTGCCTAAATCAATGCCTGAAACTGCCACACAAACACAACGTCACAAGCCCTCCCGGAACTGCACCGAATCAGCCCCCCTAAACTGCAATAAAACCGTGAAAACACTCCCCTCTGAAACTGCAGTAAAACCGTGAATACAGTGCCCCAAAACAGCAGCCCAAACACCCTAGAACAGCCCCTAAATTACTCAAAACAGTGAATGAAAACTACACCTTTAAATCCCATAAACAGCCCTGAACAGCAGCCCAATTCACGCCAGAAACTGCCCAGTAAAACCCACAAAACTGTCTCGTAAAACTGTCCCCGAATAACCACCGAAACTGTCCATAAATTGACCTTAAAACAGCAGTGAAACGGAGTGAAAGCAACGACCCGAACAGCGAAACAGCGAGGAAAATATTGGATTAATAAATCGGAAAAGTAGCGGATCAATCACCCTTCCAACGGACGTGTAACGCCCTTTCTGGAGACGACAAAAGAGGTTAGACCTGAGGGCACCCTTTTATTTATTATCTTTCATTTATTTTATTTATTTTTAAAGTATTATTGCATGAGAGTCGTTTGAGACATGATGTGATTGTTGGATGGGCGGAACGTGTGTTCCCGTTTGTGGTATATAGGATGGAAACCCGGACGTAAATTCCGTAGCCGAATCCGAATGGACGGTAGTGCGGTTTGTACTCGGGATACAACGCCACGTACCACTTAAGAGACATACATTTCGTTCCATCCAAACTTGTATTTGAGCATGTGATAGTTCCTAAGTTGTTTTATTTATTAATTTAAGCATGATTTAGCTTAGTTTATTATTTATTGTCAAAGTATGATAATGTTATTTTTATGCATGATAGGTTGTTTAGTTTATGTTTACATTCAAGTAGTTACTTGTTTATTTCAATTGAATGATTCGATATGCTCGTTGTGTTCTATTGTGTGTTTATCGTTTAATGATTTACTTTCAAGCATGCAAACTTAGATTAGGAGTTAGCTGGATGAAAGCATGTTAGATCTAAGTACACTTTGAGCATGATTATTGAGTAGACTCGGTTGATTCATTGCACAAATTATATCATCACAAGTGACATAAGTAAGGGACCATTCCGAACCCAACGGTTTGAGGTCTTCCCTTGCGAGGGGTGAGTGCGGCCTTAAATCTTTGTCCCGGTTCACACCGGGTGGCGACTCCATGTTATTTCGTACTTCCCAACTAGGCCCTGAGTCTAGAACAGCACAGCGTCGTCAAGTTCTGTTGTCTACAGTCTGGCGACTCCACTGGGGATATAGAGAATCGGCCCCGAAATCATGTCTTGTGATGTTTATGATTTGTGCTTTAGTTGACCGTGTCTATAGTGGGTTGAAAGGGGTTTAATCAAAGGCATCTATTGAGCTAGGTGATGGTTTGGTGTCTTCGTTCATTCACTACCTTTCGAGGAAAAGCTGTGAAGGCACCTAGATGATCATTACCCGTAGCTTGTTGTGATAGACTAGTTTGGAGGACTCGTTGTTTATTCCTGTCACCAAGCGATAAGAGCCTAAGAGGCTAGGGTACTTAAGAGAGCCTCGCTCCACCCTCCCTCTGGGGAATCTACAACGGGAAGTCCATTCGACAGTCGGTCACACACCATAACTCATTGGCACGTATCGTAAGGTATAAAAAAGGTGCACTCACTTGGTCGCTTGAACCCTTGAGTGGGGAGTCCTAGTCGTGGGCAAACCTTCGTCAACGAGAGCCTTTGTCCATACTCCTGTAAACCCGCATGAGAACCATAGTTATATATCCTACAGAAGTTTCTCCTTTATGCTTTTGAAAACCACATGCACATTATATCTCATACATCGCACACATCTCATGCATCTCATGCATACATGCATCATGTTAACCCTTGTGTCTTAAAATCCATCATAGATATCTGTTGGTTTAGGGAAAATAAGACTTGTCAAGAAGAGTTTAGAAAACATACAGAAAGTTGTACCGCAAAGATAGAAAGAACATTGGGGGGCCTTCAAATGAAGAAAGAAAAAAAAATTGTTTGTTTTTAGTCCTTGATAGTTAGACATAAGTCCGATGATGAAATTGATTGCTTTAGGGTGAAATCTTAGAAACGATAAACTTTTGACGTGCTTTTTTTTTCTGATAATTTGAGTAATTGATCTATGTTAGACTCGTAAGCACTTGATTATGGTTCTTAGCAGTGAAAACCTGAGTAGTTAGCAAAGTGACTAGTCGAAGAAATTGTAGGTCGGTGAATGACCGTTTGCGTAGATGTCTATCTTGATTTGCTTATGTTATGATGTGTGGTATGGTCGAAAATGAAAGAAAATTCTCTAAAGAAAAAAATCGAACCACCTATAACCGATAAGCGTGAAGCTACCCATGGGCGAGTATTAGGACCACCATGAGGAGAAATGCTACCTTAAAGGGTAGGTGTGTTGGAAAAAAAAAGAGAAAAGAGAGAGAAAAATAATAAAGTTAAAAATGAAAAGAAAAAATGAGAGACAAGGAAAAGAAAGATAAAGCCATACTACATTGAGCATGGGAAAGCAATTGCATGCATAATTGAGACATCTAGGTTGGTTTGACCCATCGATCCCGATTTTTGAAACGAAATCATCGAGTTAGCTTACCTAATGATTAAGCAGTGAAAGAACCTTTGCACACACACACTTTGAGTCTGGCTTAGATCATTTATTCAAAGACTTGGATTTGAGTTGCATCGAATGTTTTGAAGGTTCTCTGGTTTCATTACTAGGCATTCCTTGAGGACGATAATATGTATAACTATTCAGACTATTTTCGTAGCATGTGATATAGTATGATAATATGGAAGGCCCCACCATGTGGTTCATCTTGATCAAGCACAAAACACTAGAGAGCAAAAAGCTAAATTAAGACTGGGAGCGACCAGTCTACCACCCCGTGAATAAGAAGAATAACAAGAAATTGAGCCATGAGACCAGAGAGAAGACTGAGCAATCACTTGGAGAACTGAGGGAAGACCTAATCCAGCGGAATAGGAAATTCATTCATGCATGCATGCATACACGTAACAAATTTTGCATTCTTTTTTTGTGTTTGTTTCGTTTTGAATTCACAGGTTTCAAAGAAGGAAAAAATAAAGTGGTAAAAGGCCATCCAATCAGAAACAGCAACAGTACAATGTCATCAGTTTCAGAAATGAATCAGTTTCAGTCTGAGGGCGAGGCCCATATCAGTATCAGTATGGGGGCGAGGCCCACATCAGTATCAGTCTGGGGGCGAGGCCCACATTATCAGCAACATCGGGAAAGAATCCCAGGGTCGAGGCTAATATTATCAGTAGCATTGGGAATAAATCCTAGGGCCGAGACCCACGTTGTCAGAGTTTAGAAATGAATCTCAGGGTCGAGGCCCACATCATCAGAGTATGGAATAAACCATGGGAATGAATCCCTCAGAATTTGGAATGAATCCAGCGAATCAATCCCAGGGCCGAGGCCCACATCAGCAGAGTTTTGGAATGAATCCAGGGAATGAATCCAGGACCGAGGCCCACGTCGTCAGAATTTGGAATGAATCCCAGGGCCGAGGCCCACGACATCAGAATTTGGAATGAATCCAGGGAATGAATCCCAGGGCCGAGGCCCGCGACGTCATAATTTGGAATGAATCCAAGGAATGAATCCCAGGGCCGAGGCCCACATCGTCAGAATTTGGAATGAATCCCAGGGCCGAGGCCCACGTCGTCAGAATTTGGAGTAAATCCAGGGAATGAATCCCAGAGCGAGGCCCATATCACATCAGTTTCAGCTTCTACCAAGAATGGCATTCTGGGGGCGAGGCCCACATCAGTTCAGTATCAGTTCTGCCAGGTATGGCATTCCGGGGGCGAGGCCCACATTGGTTCAGAGCAGCTTCAGCCAGGTACGGCACTCCGGGTATGGAGATATCAGATCAGCCAGGTACGGCACTCCGGGTATGGAGATATCAGTTCAGCCAGATACGGCACTCCGGGTATGGAGATATCAGTTCAGCCAGATAAGGCACTCCGGGTATGGAGATATCAGTTCAGCCAGATACGGCACTCCGGGTATGGAGACATCAGATCAGCCAGGTACAGCACTCCGGGTATGGAGATATCAACTGCGACACCCTAGGTACGGGGTTAGCATCAGACATTTGTGGCACTCTAGGTACGGAGGCGTCACCGCGACACCCTAGGTACGGGGTTAGCATCAGACATTTGTGGCACTCTAGGTACGGAGGCGTCACCGCGACACCCTAGGTACGGGGTTAGCATTCCGACTACAGCGATGCCCTAGTCACGGGGTTAGCACGCCAGGTACGGCATGTGGACTATTCAAACATTTGTGGCTCTCTAGGTACAGAGACGTCACTACGACACCCTAGGTATGAGGTTAGCATTCAGACCACAACGACGCCCTTGGTACGGGGTTAGCATGTCAGGTACGACATGTGGACTATTCAGACATTTGTGGCTCTCTAGGTACGGAGACGTCACTGCGACACCCTAGGTACGGGGTTGGTTAGCACGCCAGGAACGGCATGTGGATTAGTGGACTATCGTGGACTACCGTGGACTATTGTGGAGTATGTGGACTACCGTGGATTATGTGGACTACCGAGGAGTATCGAGGACTACCATGGACTACCGTGGATTATGTGGACTACCGAGGACTATCGTGGACTACCGAGGACTACCGTGGACTTTCGTGAAGCGTTGTGGACTACCGTAGACTACCGTGGATTATGTGGACTACCGAGGACTATCGTGGACTACCGTGAAGTGTGGACTACCGAGGATTACCGAGGACTACCGTGGATTATGTGGACTACCAAGGACTACCGTGGACTACCGTGGACTATGTGGACTACGGGGACTACCGTGGACTACCGTGGATTATGTGGAGTATGTGGAGCATGTGGACTATGTGGACTACCGTGGAGTATGTGGACTATGTGGACTACCGTGGACTACCGTGGACTATCGAGGATTATGTGGACTATTGTGGACTACCGCGACACCCTAGGTACGAGGTTTAGCACACCAAGTATAGCATTGTGGACTACCGCGACACCCTAGGTACGGGGTTAGCACGCTAGGAATGGCACATCATCAAACCAGTTCGAAGCAACAGGCAAGTAAAGTGGCAGCTGGCGAGCCAGGTAAGGTAGAGTGAAAAGCATTGCACGTACTTTAATAGGATTGTCATTGTCACACACTGCACAAGTCCCATCAAAGTGCGGGCGACTCTAGGCACTGCATTTTTGCATATCAGCCCGATGATGAGCCTCGTATGGAGGCACTACCTCTTTAGTCATAAAAGTCGCGGGAAACAGTCGTTGGAAGGGTAAAGTTGGAAATTAGCATTCGGTCGGATTTAACTCGCTTGTTTCGCTTCGGGTTCGCTTGTTGGACCTCTACATTAAAATACACCTCACAAATTAAATAAATAAAACATTAAAATACACCTCACAAAATTAAATAATTAAAACAAATTAAATTAAATTAAATTAAATAACGTTCACAAATTAAATGAAACTTAAATTAAATTAATTTAAAACACATTAAATTGACTTCCTAAATTAAATTAAATCCATTTCCTAAAATACATAAATCACATCCCTTAATTAAAGATTTTCCCTATCACATTTTAATTAAAAATATATCCCAATTAATACACAAAATTCTTTCCTTCTCCAATTAGGATTACTCCTCTCATTGCCTATAAAAATAAGCTCTCTCCACTCTCGCATCTCTCCTCCCTCAAGATACACAATTCAAAAAAGAATACAAAAAACCCTAAACTTCTCTCTCACGGCCAAAAACAAGAAAACAAAATAAACCCTAATACTCACATCCCTCGGCTCTCTCCTCTAATTTCACTCTCAGACGCCTAACACACAAACACAAAGAATGAAACCCTAAAACCCATTCGGCCTCTCTCTTTCTTCCTTCCTCCTCTCTCTCCCCTGACGCCACACTGCCACTTCCACTCAAAGCTTCACATTCATCAGCCACTGCCATCCTTTCACGCCTCATGCATAAGCCCTTCACGCACTCAACACCTCACCAACTCAACCTCACTGCCTTATCAACACGCCAAAGCCATCAACGCCCCTCAGTTCACCCTTAGCAAAGCCACCTGCCCCACTACCTTCAAAAGCTCAAGCCCTCACGCACAGCCCCACTATCAACACAAGCCACCTGCCCTTGCCACATCCCTCACACACCATAAACCTCAAGCCATCACGCCACTTTCAACGGCCCCATTAGTAATTCACGCACCTTCCTCCACTTGCCCTCAAGACCTCACGCCACAGTCCACTCAATAAACGCAACAAACAGCCCCTTAACGCATCAACACATTGCCTAAATCAATGCCTGAAACTGCCACACAACACAAACGTCACAAGCCCTCCCGGAACTGCACCGAATCAGCCCCCCTAAACTGCAATAAAACCTGAAGTGAAAACACTCCCCTCTGAAACTGCAGTAAAACCGTGAATACAGTGCCCCAAAACAGCAGCCCAAACACCCTAGAACAGCCCCTAAATTACTCAAAACAGTGAATGAAAACTACACCTTTAAATCCCATAAACAGCCCTGAACAGCAGCCCAATTCACGCCAGAAACTGCCCAGTAAAACCCACAAAACTGTCTCGTAAAACTGTCCCCGAATAACCACCGAAACTGTCCATAAATTGACCTTAAAACAGCAGTGAAACGGAGTGAAAGCAACGACCCGAACAGCGAAACAGCGAGGAAAATATTGGATTAATAAATCGGAAAAGTAGCGGATCAATCACCCTTCCAACGGACGTGTAACGCCCTTTCTGGAGACGACAAAGAGGTTAGACCTGAGGGCACCCTTTTATTTATTATCTTTCATTATTTTATTTATTTTTAAAGTATTATGCATGAGAGTCGTTTGAGACATGATGTGATTGTTGGATGGGCGGAACGTGTGTTCCCGTTTGTGGTATATAGGATGGAAACCCGGACGTAAATTCCGTAGCCGAATCCGAATGGACGGTAGTGCGGTTTGTACTCGGGATACAACGCCACGTACCACTTAAGAGACATACATTTCGTTCCATCCAAACTTGTATTTGAGCATGTGATAGTTCCTAAGTTGTTTTATTTATTAATTTAAGCATGATTTAGCTTAGTTTATTATTTATTGTCAAAGTATGATAATGTTATTTTTATGCATGATAGGTTGTTAGTTTTATGTTTACATTCAAGTAGTTACTTGTTTATTTCAATTGAATGATTCGATATGCTCGTTGTGTTCTATTGTGTGTTTATCGTTTAATGATTACTTTCAAGCATGCAAACTTAGATTAGGAGTTAGCTGGATGAAAGCATGTTAGATCTAAGTACACTTTGAGCATGATTATTGAGTAGACTCGGTTGATTCATTGCACAAATTATATCATCACAAGTGACATAAGTAAGGGACCATTCCGAACCCAACGGTTTGAGGTCTTCCCTTGCGAGGGGTGAGTGCGGCCTTAAATCTTTGTCCCGGTTCACACCGGGGGTGGCGACTCCATGTTATTTCGTACTTCCCAACTAGGCCCTGAGTCTGAGTCTAGAACAGCACAGCGTCGTCAAGTTCTGTTGTCTACATTGGGCTTGAGTGAAATGGGCTTTGGATGGATGTAGGGGTTTTGAGCCGATGATAAATTTTAAAACAGAGGTCCAACGAGCGAACCCAGGGCTAAGCTAACGTATTAAATCCAACAAGGTATCGATTCTTGAATTTTCCCTTCCGTCGTCCATTTCCCACGACTTCCGCAACTTAAAGAGGTAGAGTCTCCATGTGAGACTCATCATCGGGACTGTTAGTGTTCCAAGAACAATATAAGGATCTAATAAGCATGCATAATAAAAGATTTGATCATTATAAGGTGCGGAATATACTTACAATGAGTTTTAGAGCTTTTAAATTTGAGATCCAAGATCTTCAAGATCCAAGCTTTAGGATGATTCCAAGCTATTGAGGAGTTTCCCTATCACCTTTGTTCACTTCCAAAGTGCTAGCTTTTGATGATTTGAAAAACAAATCAAAGAGAGGAGAGGGGTGTGAGTTTCGGCCAAGGCAAACTCTTTAGGTTTGTGTTTTTTTTTTTGATTTTGTGTCACAAGTGTCCAACAATGAAATGCCTTTTTGTTATTTACCAAAAAGTGAAACCATTTCACCTTTTACCCAAAACAAGGTAGAGATGGGTAAATGGTATTCATTAAGACAAAACAAGGTGGTTGTGTGGTGGGAACACCTACCACACTTTTGGCTCCAAATATTTGAATCCGAAATTCAAATATCTCTACGGGCATTTTCCGCGGCTCGGTTCCGTTTAATCCAATTAAACGTTCCTTCGTCGTTAAATAATTAAATCTAATTTAATTAAATAACGATGCCTCGCAAATATATATCGAACGTCGTTCACGAACTAATTCTAAATTAATTCGTTCGTTCGCATTAAAGTCCGACTTTAATCTCGTAATGAAATCCAATCCATTTTAATATATCCGATATATTAATTTTAGCCCATTTGAATAAATTAAATAGAAAAATCAAATTTAACTATTAAATTTATTTTACCGATTAATTCCAAATTAATCGCGTTCTTTCGCCACTGTACACTTTTAATCCCATATTAAATAAAGCCCATATTAATCCCAGATTAATTTTCTCTCTCTTAATTAATCCCAGATTAATTCCAATTAAGTCAACTGTCATCGGTGAATCCTTGGGAAGCGACCCAAGAGATCTCTGGTTATGTTGGCAGTAAATCCGGTTATCGGACTATCCGATAAAGCGAGTACCTCGTACTGCGTGCTTACCGATTTACAAGACATGGTTGGCTTCTAGCAAAGCACCGTGCCTACCCAATTCTCCAGAAATATTCTTACTGGAATATATAATCTATGTCAGACGTAGCATACCTAGTATCTCGTATTACGATCCAGTATCAGATGTCACGTGCTAGGCCTGGGGCTGGAATAGTGTCTTCCCCGTACGAAGCACATATCGGATATCAAACAACTAGTCTCTTTGAATCGGATAATCATGACCTTGTCACATTATCCCGATGGTTGCAACACAATAGAGAACGAGTTATGAATCCCTGCGTGATCATCATCTCCATATGTCTGGAGTGATACTTCCGTCTTGACATCACATCCAATACACTACGATTCTCGATAAACCCAATAGAGGCGTACACAGAACCTGTTAAAGCCCTGGACGACCAAAACTAAAGTTTACCGATTGTCGCAAGTATTAGCGATGTAAGTCTCAGGTTAAGACCAAATACATCTACCCTGACGCGGACTCCCATAGACACATATACATACTACCAATGGGATTCCGCGGGGTCGATCCAGAGCGAAGCTGTTTTCGTACCATCGGTAAAACACAACCTCCTATCGCACTTGCATAAGTATCCTATACTTAAACATATGAGAACTGTGCCGTTATGCTCTCACAACGCGCACAAGTGCAATACTAGTCTATTCCGCATTATCGATGTCCAGTCTCGATAATACTACGACTAGGGATATTTAATGATTAAACCTTTATGGATTGATACTGTCTCATATCATCTCAATCCGGAACTAATCATATGGACTTTTACATTTATATATCATAGTAAATAAATTACGAAATGATAAAAGGCAATTTCAATATTACATAGTCAATTTTGTACAAAACACAATGTCTTTTACAAACAGTGACGCTATGGGTCATAATTGTCTAACAATCTCCCACTTGGCCTATAGCCAGTCACTCAAGCATCTAACACCTGAACTATGTATGTGCTTCTCAAACTTTTGCTGTGAAATAGCTTTCGTCAGCGGGTCTGCAATGTTGTCATCTGATGCGACCTTCTCGATCTTCACATCGCCACGATGTATGATCTCACGAATCAGATGGAAACGTCGAAGAACATGCTTGGATCGTTGATGAGACCGTGGTTCCTTAGCCTGCGCTATAGCCCCGTTATTGTCACACAATAATGGAACGGGCTCAGCTGCTAACGGAACTACTCCTAATCCAATTAGGAATTTACGGATCCAAACTGCCTCTTTTGCTGCTTCAGATGCAGCAATATACTCCGCTTCTGTTGTTGAATCGGCAACAGTCTCTTGCTTGGAAGATTTCCAGCTTACTGCTCCGTTGTTCAAAAAAAATATGTACCTGATTGCGACTTAGAGTCGTCTTTATCGGTTTGGAAACTTGCATCGGTATACCCAGTTACCTCAAGTTCTCCATCTCCATAAATCAAGAAAGCATCCTTAGTTCGTCTAAGATACTTAAGGATGTTCTTAACTGCCATCCAGTGACCATCACCTGGATCGGCCTGATAGCGACTACACATGCTCAAAGCATACGAGACATCAGGTCGAGTACATATCATGGCATACATGATCGATCCGACTGCCGAGGCGAACGGTATCCGACTCATGCTATTTCTCTCATCTTGAGTTTTAGGACACATGTCCTTAGATAGAGAGATGCCATGTGACACTAGCAACAGTCCCCTCTTGGACTGATCCATGTTGAATCTTTTCAACACTTTGTCAATGTACGTACTCTGAGAGAGTCCAAGCAGCTTTCTAGATCTATCCCTGTAGATCTTTATTCCTAGAATAAAGGCTGCTTCTCCCAGATCTTTCATGGAGAATTTTAATGAAAGCCAAGCTTTCACCGATGTTAACATGGGAATGTCATTGCCCATAAGCAATACATCGTCAACATAAAGGACAATGAATGTCAGTGCGCTCCCACTAACCTTCTTATATACACAAGGATCATCCTCGTTTTGAATGAAATCATATTCTTTTATGATCTCATCAAAACGTTGGTTCCATGACCGCGATGCTTGCTTCATCCATAAATGGACCGATTTAACTTACAAACCTTGTTTGCAAGTTTAGGCACGATAAAACCGTCAGGCTGTTGCATATAAACATCCTCCAAAAGGTTTCCGTTAAGGAAAGCGGTTTTAACGTCCATCTGCCATATCTCGTAATCGAAATATACAGCAATAGCAAACATTATCCGAATGGATTTAATCATGGCAACGGGTGAGAAAGTTTCGTCATAATCGACACCATGTCGTTGACGATAACCCTTCGCTACAAGCCTGGCTTTGTACGTTTGTATGTTTCCTTCCATGTCGGTCTTCTTCTTGAAGATCCATTTGCATCCAATAGGCTTTACGCCTTCTGGTGCATCAACCAGTGTCCAAACTTGGTTGGTGTACATGGAATCCATTTCGGACTTCATGGCCTCTTGCCATAAAGCGGAATCGATATCTTGTATCGCTTCCTCATACGTAGCCGGTTCGTCTTCCTCAATGAGATTAATATCTACATGAGGTGAGATCAGAAACCCATACCTCTCAGGTTGGTTCCTGACTCTCTCCGACCTACGCGGTCCTTGTGTAATAGAAGATTGTGGTACAGTCTCATCCCGGATGGACTGTTCTTGTTCCGTTGAGGATTCTATGCCAGGAACAGTATCACTCCGATTTTCATCGAGTTCTACTTTCCTCCCACTTACCACTGTATTTAGGAATTCCTTCTCAAGGAAAACCGCATGTAGAGCAACAAATACTTTGTTCTCTCGTGGGTGATAGAAGTAATATCCTTTGGTTTCCCTAGGATATCCTACGAATAGGCATTTATCCGATTTGGGCTCAAGTTTGGTACCTTCCAAACGTTTGACGTATGCCCAGCATCCCCAAATCTTTAGGAATGAGAAACCGGTTTCTTTCCTGTCCATATCTCATATGGTGTCTGTTGTACAGACTTTGACGGAACCTTATTCAAAATAAGAACTGCACTGTTTAATGCATATCCCCAGAAGGAAATAGGTAGCTCAGTGCGACTCATCATAGACCTTACCATGTCCAACAGAGTTCGGTTTCTCCGTTCGGATACACCGTTTAATTGCGGTGTTCCAGGAGGAGTCCACTGTGAAAGAATACCATATTCTTTCAAGTAATCTAGAAACTCATTGCTCAAGTATTCGCCACCACGGTCCGACCGTAATGTCTTTATACTCTTGCCGGTCTGTTTTTCAACTTCGTGTCGAAACTCTTTGAATTTCTCAAAAGTTTCCGACTTGTGTCTCATAAGATACACATAACCATAACGCGATGCATCATCCGTAAAGGTTACGAAGTATTCGAATCCACCTCTAGCCTGGCTAGACATGGGCCCACAAACGTCACTATGAACGAGGGCTAACAGTTCGGTGGCGCGTACACCTTTACCGCTAAAAGGTGATTTAGGCATTTTGCCTAATAAGCAAGATTCGCAGACGTCATATGAATTTGGATCAAATCCGTCCAAGTACCCACTCTTCGAAAGTGTGGATATGCGAGTCTTGTTAATGTGTCCCAGACGACAATGCCACATGTAAGTCTCATCTTTGTTACTTAGTTTGAGCCTTTTGTTTGTTACATTATATGTTTGAGATTGATTTATATTCAAAATATAAAGACCATTATTAGCATCAGCTGAACATATCTCAAAATCATCTTTATAAACAAAACACCCAGTGTTTCGGAATACAAAAGTGTACCCGCATTGGGTCAAACAAGATACAGAGATAATATTCCTAGTCAAACTAGGTACATAATAACAGTCTGATAGTTTAAGTACATGTCCCGAAGGCAGTTCTAAAACAAAAGTGCCCACGGCCAAAACAGCAACAGGGTGTCCGTTTCCAACACGCAGATCAATCTCTCCTGAAGCCAGTCTCCTGCTAATCTGCAGATCCTGCGCATCAGTACATATATGAGTACCACAACCAGAATCAAAAATCCAATTTTTAAAGCTAGAAGTAGCCATGTTTATCTCAATAAAAACATACCTGAGGCCGGTGCCTTGCCCGCCTTTATCTCTTCTGAAGCGCCTTGTTACTCGTGGCCAGTCACGCTTCCAGTGAACCCCGCTTCCGCACTGTTGTAGGCAATCATGAGATGTCGATGCAAAGTGCGCCTCGCGCTTGTTGCCCTTTTGAAACTCCTTTTCAGCCTCCTTGAGAGTTGACAGTAACTCTCCAAGAGTATCACTGGTGTTCATCAAATTATAATTTATGATGAACTGTCTCCAGGTATCGGGGAGAGATTGCAGGACCATGTCCACAGTAATCTCTGCCTCAAAGACTATCCCCATGTTGGCCAGCTCATCGATGTCAGCGACCATCTGAGCCACGTGGGACTCAACAGACATGCCATCTGTCATGCGTGAGCGAAAGAGCTTCTTGACTAACTCGTACCTCTGCATCCTCTTGTTAGAGCGATGCAGATCTTGCAACCTTGCTAACATTTATAAGGATCCAAGTCCCTATTTTGTCTGCGAAAGTGCTGAGTCATCGAAGCAAGCATAATGGACTGAGTTGTGTCACAATCATCGCTGTGAGTCTTCCAAAGCTCCAGCTCAAGTGTCTCAGTCGGTCCGGGTTTTGGCCCAAGAGGTCTTTGTATAATATACAACAGCCTCTCTGAACCTAGGACAATCCTAAGGTTCATTTCCCAATCAGCAAAATTTGTGCCCTTAAAGACATTATCTCCCATGATTATGTCACGGACATTTCCTTTGCCAGTCATCTTGATCTACGATAGTCTAACTATCTAGTCAACGATAATGGGTACAGTCTAACTGTTACATAGAAAAATAACAATATATTAGTCCAACTAATAAAGTAATATTGACGAAATTATTTGAAAGCGCGTAAAGCTAAGTATCTGAATGAAATTGCAAATTCAATACTAGCCTCCCACTATTTTCGGCGAGCCTCTAACCCTCTGTCGAGTACTCGGGAAACCTAGTTCCTAGTGGGCTAGGATCCCGTTAAATAACATACAACCTTGACTTTGGCCAACAAGCTGTATGAAACTTAACTAGGTAGATCTCGAAGATCAATTGGATCTCATCCAATTCCTAGATCCGGTAGGTGGACATCCAAGTCCGAAACACATATACTTTATATATGCCAATATGTCAACATATTTTCCTAACCTTTTTCCTCTGAATCAACTAAGCCTTGGCTTTGGCACAACAAGCTTAATGATTCCAGTTAAGCGGGACCCATTGACATGGAAAGTTTCGTAATCAATGTCGATGGACAAGAAGTGATCTTGACTTTGGCCAACAAATCACAACTTGGACAAGACACCGATATGTAACAAAACCTTCATGATTCAAACACATCTGCAATTGACAAAGGCCTTGACTTTGGCCAACAAGCCAATGCCAACTTTGGATCTTGAGTAAGAATCACTCAACGGAAGGAAAAAACGCTTAATATGTTTTGAGGGTTTTTCGCGTAAATTGGCATCCAATTTATTATCTTTGATTAGGTCTCATCATACACCCTTAAGCATGCTTCTAAAACATCATAAGGCGCAAAAGTAAATTAATAACGATATGCGGATGGATATTTAAACAGATTGTTCCTAGAACAAATCGCTCCATTTCCTCTCCCCGACTAGAACTATTCTAACTCCTACCCTTTTACAAAATACAATAAAGAAACCTCATATACATTAGAGGGGAATATGTGAGAAGAGAATTACAAGGAGTAAGAGATTAAAGGCTGGACACGCAGGTCCAATTTAATAAATTCTAAACTTATTACAATTTCCAAAATTGCCCTTGCCCTTCTAATATCCATCCGATATACGTTATTCATACATCACATTTATGTATTCAATCAAACATTTTTATTACAATCAATCTAATCCAATTAATTAATCTTTGATTAATGACCATCCAATGTTCAAACAATGATTTGATTTGCGCGAGTCCAACTCGTTTAAGAATAAATACTTTTGAGTACGTATTCTTGAATTATATCGAACTACAACTTTAAATCCAATTTATTTGTATTCAATACTAATTCTTATTTAATTCCAAATTAAATATTTACACTTACATAGTTGCCTTAAAGACTTGGATTCCAAATCCAATCTTGATGGGTCTCAAAGGCCCAATAACATCCAATGTCTTTTAATTAAAGTCCAATGGGCTTTTAATTGATTCTTAAGGCATGGGCTTTGGCCATAATGGATCAAACCCAAAATGCCAAGGCCCAATAGGAATCACCCTATTGCCATCAAATCAATTTAGGCCCATTAGGCCCAATCAAATACTTTAAAGGGCCAAGTGATGTATTTGGACTTCATGGAATTGGTTTTGGGCCCAATTGGATCCAATCCAAAAGTCCAAAACCAAACTTGGTCAAACCAAGCCCATTAGGCCCAAATACACACTTTTAGCCCAATTCAATTTTAAAGGCATTTTATCATAATTATAATATTCCAAATATCACAATTATTTTAATTAAAGTGTATTAGCCATAATTAATTAATTAAACTCAATATTCCAAAATATTAATTAACTTAATTAATCATGCTTAAACTAATAATTCATGCTTAACATAAAATCAAGCCAAAACACATCATTGCATGCTTGAGACATATTGAAGCCTAAGATCATCATTTCATGCTCAACATGCACTTTGATTTTAACATGAACATTATAGACATTGATTCTAATCATATTAAACCAACTATCATCATTTAAACATGCATCCAAACACATTATTTCATGTTTCAAAAAACAAAAACTGCAGTGCACTGACTAGGACCATTCGGCCACACTAAGAATTTTATTTTTTGTTGCTTTTGATTTATTTGAAATCTAATCATGCATAACTCTAAGTTATCATGTTGTAAACATACTCAAAGCATCAATTTCAAAAAATCATGCTCAAAATCAAAAAGCCCCAAATTTTTAGGTTCAAGAACCCTAGAAATTATCATGCTTAAATTAGGCTCTGATACCATTGTTAGTGTTCCAACACATATAAGGATCTAATAAGCATGCATAATAAAAGATTTGATCATTATAAGGTGCGGAATATACTTACAATGAGTTTTAGAGCTTTTAAAATTTTGAGATCCAAGATCTCCAAGATCCAAGCTTTAGGATGATTCCAAGCTTTAGGATGATTCCAAGCTATTGAGGAGTTTCCCTATCACCTTTGTTCACTTCCAAAGTGCTAGCTTTTGATGATTTGAAAAACAAATCAAAGAGAGAGAGGGGTGTGAGTTTCGGCCAAGGCAAACTCTTTAGGGTTTGTTTTTTTTGATTTTGTGTCAAGTGTTCCAACAATTGAAATGCCTTTTTGTTATTTACTAAAAAGTGAAACCATTTCACCTTTTACCCAAAACAAGGTAGAGATGGGTAAATGGTATTCATTAAGACAAAACAAGGTGGTTGTGTGGTGGGAACACCTACCACACTTTTGGCTCCAAATATTTGAATTCGAAATTCAAATATCTCTACGGGCATTTTTCGCGACTCGGTTCCGTTTAATCCAATTAAACGATCCTTCGTCGTTAAATAATTAAATCTAATTTAATTAAATAACGATGCCTCGCAAATATATATCGAACGTCGTTCACGAACTAATTCTAAATTAATTCATTCGTTCGCATTAAAGTCCGACTTTAATCTCGTAATGAAATCCAATCCATTTTAATATATCCGATATATTAATTTTAGCCCATTTGAATAAATTAAATAGAAAAATCAAATTTAACTATTAAATTTATTCTACCGATTAATTCCAAATTAATCGCGTTCTTTCGCCACTGTACACTTTTAATCCCAGATTAAATAAAGCCCATATTAATCCCAGATTAATTTTCTCTCTCTTAATTAATCCCAGATTAATTCCAATTTAAGTCAACTGTCATCGGTGAATCCTTGGGAAGCGACCCAAGAGATCTCTGGATATGTTGGCAGTAAATCCGGTTATCGGACTATCCGATAAAGCGAGTACCTCGTACTACGTGCTTACCGATTTACAAGACATGGTTGGCTTCTAGCAAAGCACCGTGCCTACCCAATTCTCCAGAAATATTCTTACTGGAATATATAATCTATGTCAGACGTAGAATACCTAGTATCTCGTATTACGATCCAGTATCAGATGTCACGTGCTAGGCCTGGGGCTGGAATAGTGTCTGCCCCGTACGAAGCACATATCGGATATCAAACAACTAGTCTCTTTGAATCGGATAATCATGACCTTGTCACATTATCCCGATGGTTGCAACACAATAGAGAACGAGTTATGAATCCCTGCGTGATCATCATCTCCATATGTCTGGAGTGATACTTCCGTCTTGACATCACATCCAATACACTACGATTCTCGATAAACCCAATAGAGGCGTACACAGAACCTGTTAAAGCCCTGGACGACCAAAACTAAAGTTTACCGATTGTCGCAAGTATTAGCGATGTAAGTCTCAGGTTAAGACCAAATACATCTACCCTGACGCGGACTCCCATAGACACATATACATACTACCAATGGGATTCCGCGGGGTCGATCCAGAGCGAAGCTGTTTTTCGTACCATCGGTAAAACACAACCTCCTATCGCACTTGCATAAGTATCCTATACTTAAACATATGAGAACTGTGCCGTTATGCTCTCACAACGCGCACAAGTGCAATACTAGTCTATTCCGCATTATCGATGTCCAGTCTCGATAATACTACGACTAGGGATATTTAATGATTAAACCTTTATGGATTGATACTGTCTCATATCATCTCAATCCGGAACTAATCATATGGACTTTTACCATTTATATATCATAGTAAATAAATTACGAAATGATAAAAGGCAATTTCAATATTACATAGTCAATTTTGGACATAACGTTTTACTCTGATATCGGATTGAGGTGATTAAAGTTCCAGATTAAAGAAGACTAAAAGATCTACCACTTTAAAGTCATAATAGTTTCGAATTATGAAGTTTCCTTGACCGAAAATTTTATAAAACATCAAGAAGTGTCTTATGTATAACTATTAAAGTCATTTCAAAAATTAAAAAAATAAAAATTGTCAAACTTCCACCAAACATGTTTAGTGGAGGATTTGGTGCCATTTTTAGTGCCATTTTTGATGCCATGTTAGTGCCATGTTTGGTGGAGCATTTGGTGGAGGCCTTTAGATTTGCCTATAAATACCAAGCTAAATTTTGTAATTTTTTCATGCTTTCTTTGGAGGAATTTCTCCATGAAAACCTAAAAAAAAGTGTCTGTATATTAAGTTCTTGTATTTTCTTTTTATTTAATTAATAAAATTTTGGTGTTTTTTATTTACAGCATGAGCAAGTAATGTCATTCTGATGGGGTGAAAATGTGAGACTTTTAATATAATAAATTAGATTAATCTTCCTTATTTAATTAAAATTGGATTAATTAGTTACCGCCTATCTGGCCGGTTTAGGTGACAACCTTATTTATCACCTATATGTTCGGTTTTACATTCCAGATGTAGTTTCCGCCTATATGATTGGTTTAGGTAATAACCTTGTTATCGGCTATATGATCGATTGGACTTAATTGAGACAAATGGAATTTCCGCTTTAATGTATGGTTAAATATAATTAATTAATCGGTAAACATTGACAATATGAGAGATTTCTAATTTTGAAATATTAAAAGTGGATCCTTTAACCCCCAACATTTTCTTTAATTATTGTAATTTTATTTTTATTTATCTTCAAGTTATTTTTTTATGATTTTTCATTTTTAAGTGTTTAGTAATCCTAGATATGTGTTGTAACTAAATACATAATCTAGGGTATGATGAATTCAAATATCACCGGTTTATAAGTTGATTATTTTGTCTAGGGTAATAAATTGGTTTATTTATTGAGTCTTAGTCTTAATGCTTCTTGTTAACTGGCCATTAATAAGATTGATTTGGTAAACTTAAAATGAACTTGGAAAATGGATTTTAGGTTTAGCCTTAGATCAATAGCTCACGATCTTACCTTGGGGTAAATGTCTCTTAGGTAGATTTCCTTACAGGATAGAAATATACCTGTCAGGCGATGGTAGCCATAATTGGAACTTAAACTTAATGAATTTGAAGTTTCTTAATTAACATAGGAATATAATTAATTATCTTACTTTGGGTGTTTGCATCTGATCATCGGAAGAGGCTTTTGCATAACTTCATGTTCCAGGTTAATAAACGATTTATTTCACAAACATGAGATAAACACTTCATCTTTAAAATATATTGGAATGATTCACACCCTATATAGTTTAATAATATTGATTTTACTTTTAATTCACTCTCACACTATTTTATTTACTTGTTTTAATTTAAAGTCACCATTCAATCAAACAACCAATCTATTAGATATTCCTAAACATTTGGCTTCATAAATTAATAACTTAGGTATTAAGTCCTCGTGGAATCGATACATTTTATACTACTTGAACGATACGTGCACTTGCTTTATAAGTGTATGATCACGCCTATCAATGAAGAAGAATCAAAAGAAAGAGGTAAGAAATCTAGGACCTAAATTATGAAATTTCAAGTTTTTGATGAGTTAACACTTGTATTCTGTTGGGAGATTGGTTGTGATGATAATAATATGATTTTTGACATTAAAATAATAAGAATATTGATAAATCCCAACTTGTGGAGTTTTGGGTAGATTTTGGTGAAGTGTGTGAGATAGATTAAGAGTTGATTGATGATGAGTTGGTAGTTTAATATGTGTGAAATTGAGTGTTGTATGATGCATTTGTGTAATGGTTTTTAGCATGGAAATATTAGTATCAAGTGTAAATTTTATGTTATGCATTGGATGGACTTGAAGAAGTAAAACAGAATCATGGAAAACCAGGTCGCGTCGCGACGCTAAAGGGCCTTGCATCACGACATGCAAGAAGAAAATATTGGCATGCTTCTGGACGCCGCACGTCATGATACGCAAGGGTTTGCATCACTACGCGTGGCATATAATTTCCTATAATCAGTTTTAAACCCCCCAGTTCCACCCTAGCGTGTTATAGACCACCTTTAGGGTCTCGTATAAGTTCGTATATATATCCTACATCAAATTTGAGCATGATTAGCCTCGTATATATATACATATTGATGTATCATTAAGCTTAGTTAATCATCGAGGTTATTTTACTATGTTTATGCTAATCAAGTTTTCGATCATAGGTTATCCAGAGGAATCATAATTTTCTTCGGTAAAGGATCCGGTATCAGCCAGATTCCAAAAATAATGAGTGGACACACTTTTACATAAGTTGATTCTTTTTTTATAGTAGTTTTGAATATTAGACTTACATTTTTTGTAATTAAGACGTTAGCCAATTTTTGTTTTCTATCATATATGATTTATCATGCTTTGAGAAATAATTTAGAAAAAAAATGTTTTCAGCACGAGTTTTATATTTTTTAGGGCATGGGGGAAAAACCCACCCCAGTATGTAACTTGAGCTAACCTGGAATTGATAGACAGAAGAAATTTACATATGTAGAGGACTGGGGGGATGGCGATACGTAATACCCCTAGATCCTAGTTCAGGGCTAGGGGGATGGCGATACGGAACGCCCATAGACCCTAGTTTTCAGAGCTTGGATGGTAGCATAGATCCGCACCCCCAGTTTTAGTTTGTGGCTTTGGGGGACGACGATATATAACACCCCAAGGCCACCAGTTTCAAGGACAGTAGTGGTATGCTTTGGGGGACGATGATACGTAACTCCCCAAAGTCATGTATTTGCACTACTGGCTTCAGTTAGGTGTATGAAGGGGCGGAGATACGTAACACCCTCATATGTCAAGTTTTTTAGATACAGACCAGTTTCCAGATATTCAGAATCTCAGAAACAGAGTTTTCAGATATCAGATTTTAAAAAAATAGTTTTCAAAAATTAGATTTTAGAAACAATTTTCAGAAAGATTAAGTTTTATAAAAGAGAATTCAGATAAAGTTTTCAAGAAAATAGTTTTTTTTTTTTTTTAGAAATTTATTTTTGGACTTTGATTTCAGAACCAATTGATTTTATTTCTGTTTTATAGTCCACTCACTGAGATCTACAGCGATCTAACCCCCCCTATTCCCAGTTTTTTATGGTTGCAGGTATTCTCAGAGGACGAGCTTGGGAGAATGGATACTGATGTAGTCACTAGGGATGGAGTCCACTAGTACGAGCCAGAGATAGAGCGAGAGTCCAATCAGAGTCAAGTATAAATATTGTATTAGTTATTGACTATGTGTAGTCATTGTAAAAACAATTGTTATTAAGTACAATAATTAATATTGTGTTTGTTTTATGTGTTTTTGAGTTGGGCTACGATCCCATACAAAATATAGTCAAATAGGGAAAAGTTTATTAGTATTTGTTTATAGTTAGATAGTCAGAGGCTTATAGGGTTAGTGTAGGGAACGTTTTCCCTCGCGCAGCGGAAGCGATAAGGCTCACGGACTGAACTTGAAAATTTTTCGGCTCTCTCTTTGCTTTGTTCAAACCACACCAGTGAGTTGCTGATGTTTTGCTTCTGTTTTGGACAAGATATCAGCCCCGGAAAACCCTCGAAATAGTCCCCGAACAGCCCCCTGAACTGCAGTGAATTAGTGGACTGTTTTGCACCCGTTACATGCGCGAACTGCACCCAAATTGAACCATTATTTGCGTGTACTGCTATGTAATTTCAGATCTGATTTTTCAATTAAAATCAATCCTAACACAGCCCTAAAATTCCCTAAAAGTGTTTCCCAAAAATCCGAATTAAAATCAAACAAAACCGAGTCCCAGGGAAGCCTTATATGCTCGCACAGCAGTGGGGTTTTATTACCCACTGCCGTGAATGATAGAAGGAGGGGAGAAGGGTTTTTCAACTTCACAATGTATTCCAAACTATGTCTCGAAACCTACGGAGGGTAGTGTGGGCTACACTCACAAATTAATCTCTAAACGGTTTAGAGATTAAGATCACACACCGAATTAATTTCAGGTTCTTCAATTCACTTTCTCAACTTTTGAGAACTTGAAGAAGAGATGGAGGCTAGGGTTTTCTAATGTCTAGTTCTGAAAAAATTAAATCATAATTTTTCTTTTATACTTTAGGTAATTTGTTTCATAAAACAACTCAACCATTAGTCTCTCATCCTTACAAAATTCAGCCAAGGGTAGGAATTCTAGTTTGATTTTTCTTCCAAAATAAACAAATCATATCCATTACTATATAGGGAATTTCGGCCATGGCTAAGGTAATTAGGATTTGATTTTGTTTCTCAAACAAACAAATCCTATTCCTTTCCAATGAAGGAATTCGGCCAAGGTAGTGTGATTGGGTTTGATTTTGTTTCTCAAACAAACAAATCCTATTCCTTATCCAATAAGGAATCATACCGTGGTGATGATTCTTGTTTCCAAAATAATTCTTAGCCTTATTAAATTATATCATATATAATTTAATGTTCTAATTTAATAATTATCATATAATTATTAATACTTTATATTAACTTTTAATATAAAGTCTCAAGTGTGATGTAATTAATATTATTAATCATATTAATAATATTTATTCTTTGTGAGTATATAATTGGACCGTCCAATTATATTAGCTCCGCTAAAGTATATCGAGCTAGCACGGGGACTAAGTGGACTTACGGTTCCGAGCTCCAATAATCTCGAAATATTAATTAAGCTCTTAATTAAATATTCCGAATTATTAACTTCGAATTATTCCACTAAAAATCCGAAGTTGCACTCTCATTGCCGTAGATGAAATATTAAGCCGAACCAAGTCGGTGTCCACCGATATAGTCAGTGCATACGAATTGATCCTTCACGAATATCTCGTAATTAGAGCCGAGTTAAAATATCCATTATACCCCTCTAATTTTTTTTTACCTTAAGTACTATTGATTCTCTAATGAATGATTTATTCATAACTATTATGAATACTAATATGTCTATTCGTAATAGAAAGACTTGAGCGCTCAAATCGTTCAAGTACCGAATCAACCCTTAAGAGAGATACTCATCTACTTCTCGCAAGAAGGAGTGAATTCGATGTCTATATAAGACGTTCCCAGCTACATGACAAACTATGCCCCAAAGCACATAGTTATTGGTTGGGATTGCTACACCAACCTCACCTTTGTAAACAAAGGACACAACCCGCCATGCAGGAGTTCGTAGTACACTCAGGATTAAGATCAATCCATATATGACCATCAAGTAGATCGAAATGACTTTATTTGTTTAACGTATATTATAAGAATGTCATTTCTATCTAGGTCCAGTCCTATATGATCACATCATATATGGTGCCTCCATTCTCATGTCTCTACATGGACTATCAGGATTAAGATCACCATCCAAATATAGAATGGACCACAGCTATAGATAAACCACAAACAAAGTACCCAGTTTGTTTGCTCTCTATGGACTATTTAATATTACTAACTTCAGACTTAAATCCTCTGGTGCATGACACTCGTACACCAAGTCTGAAGGTATATAAGTAATCTATAGCATTTATGAAAATATATAATATGCGAAATTAAACAAACAATTTGATAAATGAATAATGCATCCTTTTATTTCTAAACACATGAAACCGTTTACATCACATGTACCTCTAGGGCATACATCCCAACAATCTCACACGACTATCCATTGCCGGTGACATCTCCCAGATCGGGGATGTTACAAAGATGGTATTCAGAGCATTGTTTAGGGAGTCAGTGACTGCAGTGGGTAGAGTGATAGGGTCTGGTATACACAGTATGTCCGAGATACTCGTATGCAAGGCATTACCTCTCCAGTATCCGATCCTCGAGTACGTCCTCAAAGTTCTATAGATAGGTTGGTAAATCTTCCCAAATTAATTAAATAGTATTCTTTACTAAAATAATTATACTCTAGATACAAGTTAAGAAATCTTCTTGAGGTTATACCGATCTAATACAAGAAGAATAAACGAGCTATGAAACTAGACAGTAGGATTTTAAGAAAGTTATCAAGGGAGTGAGAAAAAAAGGCCATAAGAAAGTAACGAAAGATGTATAAGAGTATAAGTAGCCAGAGATAAAAAATATTAAAGAGATGGAATAAGGCAGTGAAAGTTTGAGGATATCTTCCCCGAAGAATTGAAAGAGAATAGAAAAGCCCAAACAAGTAATTGAGTGCCTAGAAGATGTAAGATCCCTTCCCTCCTCAGAACATTCCTTCAAGTCAAATTAATAGGCTTCAAGTACTTCCTACAGATATTAAAGTCCCATGAAGATATTAAAGTCCCATGATTACCCACCCAGGAAAATAGGTAGAAAAAAGAAAAGTTAGAAAGAGAAGTAAGAGACAGAATGAAGATATATATGCAATCAGAAGCAAATAGAGATAGAGGAATAGAAACAGATAGATAAGAAAGTGCCAAAATCTGTAGTAGTAAGAATCAGAGACACATAGTTAGGTAATAAAGAACAATACCAGAGCTTGCAGTAAAGAAGAGTGTAGCAAGACTAAAACTGAATTAAAAAAAAAGTCGAGTAGATCTAAGCCAAGTTTCTTTCCTTCAAGCGAGATTCTTTTCCTCCTCAGAAATTCTTCCAAAGTGATCTAATAACTCTCGAGCACCTCGAATAGATTGAGAATTCCCCGAATAACCAAGGACAGCTATAAGGTAGAAGAAGCAAGAAAGTCAAGGTTGATCGTAGAAACTTCTAATAGATGTGGGATGCCATAAGGATGTAGAGATTTTAGATTCCCCAACTTAGGCCCATAAGCAAATAAGATAAAAGATGCCAGAAAGTGATTAGTTGCCCTAGTCAAGAAATCCAATAAATAAGGCCCTAACCTACCCAGATTCTTACTCCTCCGTGATACCAGTTAAGGAAGCTATTTTGACGGAGTCTACATGAGCAATAGACTCTATCAGGATATAGAATATTAGAGCAAGGATATAGAAACCCATGGAGACACAAATTTAAAGAACCGATGAGATATAGAGCAGTTCCTACCAGCATAGATTTAGACGACCATAAGAAACCCAATGAGAGTTTACCTTAATAAATAGAAAGACTATGGAAGGTAGATAACCAAGAAACGAATTCTGGAAGATATAAAAAGAGATACGAAAGGTAATAAGGAAACTCAGAACGAATCATCACTGGAATTAGTAGTATGGTGTAGAGTCAAGGAGATAGGATATGAAAACTGTAAGAAAGAAACAAAAGTGGCAGGAAGATTCAGTACGTTTAGAGACATGAGTAATGTAGTTTGGAGACAACCAAGATAAGTGAAGACTCTAACTAAGCCAGTGAGCATATGACCATCTCTCAACTTAGAGCCCATTAAAAAAATAGACTAGTAGAGTAGAGGAAAAACATGAAATGGAATAGTTCAAGGCTACAATAAGTTGAACTAAGCCTGGAAGCCTCATAGAATTAAGAAACCCTTAAAGAAGCAAAGACTTAGAAGTATGAAGAAACTAGTGAAAACAACTCACAGGGATATAGTGAACAACTTATAAAGAATATCTTGTGATTGAGAAGAAAAGATTTGACAAAGAGAAGTACTTGAACCAAAGATTTAGTAGAAGATATAGAGTTTTCAAAAAGTTAAGGGAGTAAAGAGTGTAAGGAACTGAGACAAGGAAGAAATATTTGTGGCAAAAAAATTTCTTAAGGAAGAATAGCAAAGAGAATATAGTAGTCATCAGAGGAAGAAAATAACGAATTCATAGGGTTAAGCAATAGAGACTAAAGAGGAATGAGTACAAGGGTAGTACGAGAAAGTTGTTGGAGAACACAGCTCTAGAAGAGTTTCACAGAAGAGGTGGAGAGATCAATTGTTGAAAATAATCAGGAGTAAAGTAAGAGAAGACAAACCAGATAGTTTTGGTAATAGTACCCTGGTAGGGAAGCCAACACCAATTAGGAAAAATATCAGAATCATGAGTTTAAAGATGGGCAACATAAACAACTACACCATGTATACTTAGTGAAGACACCACCACTGGGAGACACCAAGACAATTCCCACCCTCTCAACCCTCGTTAAACAACGACAACAGATCTTCAAGGTTACATCAAGATATTCCCAGGAATAGGTGAAAGCGTAGTAACGGAAGACCAAAAACTTAAGATCTTCAGATGTAGTTTAAGGATGAAACAAAATGAGAGACAATTATTAGTAAAAGAGTCAGAAAGGAAGTTATTAAGTTGGAACAATATAGAAATAAAGTAGTATTCAAGTAATAACCGAGATTCCAAGAAACCACGGATTGATGAAATGATAGGTACGTAAAGAAAGAAGATATTCCCCAGGTAAAAAGACAGAGACATAGACTAAGAAAGTTCTCAGTAGATAGTACAATAAAGCAGAGGATGAAAAAGAGTACCAAGGAAAAAGTTAGGGAGTGAAGCTGTTAAGGTACAATGACGGTATAAGAGAATACTTAATAAGTAAAGGTAATAGTAAGTAACAACAAGGAAATTCTTGGTTAAGTAATCATATAAGGTACCTAGCTTTAGTCTAAGATGACCAAACCTCTACGGGTTTGGGATGGTTCTAGCCGTGGGTATGGGTGGTTTGGTAGATTCGTATCATAGTATGAAGACGAAGAGATAAGTTATTACGAAACTATAATTGTCATAGAAAATGAATTATCAAGCTATAGAATATTGCCAAGAACGTGAGTAACGACTTTTAAAAGCAAGTATGAAAGAGCATTATTGACGGCTGATTTTGGTTTCAGGGTAATACGAGAATATTACTCCTGAGACAATCCTCCCTCAATAGTGAATTTGTTTGGTTATGGGGGAACCAAAAGCAAATTTAGCAAAAAGACAGACAAATATACCAATCGACAATGAGATTTAACGTGGTTCGGCGGATTTGATCCAACCTACGTCCACGGACACAAATCGAATATTACTTTTATTATTGAGATATGCTTCTCTGATATCTCTTGTATTTACAAGTTTGATGGTAATGATTCTGATACTGTAACATCCCGCCTAAGCTAGGATGCTACCGGTAGGAGACAGGCTAATCCCGTCTCCATAAGTCTCTAACTCTGACGAAAATTCGGCATGACTTAACTTGGATCAAAGTCCAACACCATCATACAACCTATAGGGCCCAACACATAGTCTAACACTAAATAATCAACTCAAGTCATAATACAACTAGGCTCCGTGCCTGCAAACCCATATAAACAAAAACTTTACATTTAAAACTTATATACTTCGATTCCTTTACAACCAGACTCATAAACAAATTGACTCTCTTCCACCCAAGACCTGGTGACTGGCTGACTGCAACGCTGCTATCCGGCTCCTCAAGCTCTGGTGTCTGTGGTAGACCGATCAAGTCACCAACCTGTAAAACTCAAACACTGATGGGCTGTGAGTCATAACACTCAGTAAGTAAATATGCTCATCCCTTGAGCGCCAAACACATGCAAAGACTTAATTCTATTCTGTATTACCCTAGACTTTCTATATGTCCATGCAATATTACAGGGTCTGTGGCACTACAAAATTCTTAACTATTCATAACGTATTACTTTTTATTGATCCATCTAACTGATCATAAACATACTTTAAATTTTGACTACTGCTATTATCTTAAACATCTCAACAAACATCGAGTTTCTATTTTACTAACTATATATCGAGACCAATCACACTTCTGCTGCGCTACTCAGATTTTTCCTTTACTTTTGTGTATACTATATGCTAATCTAGATCAGGCAATTACAATAACTTTATTACTTTTTATTATCTTGAAATATCATCAAATCGGTTATACAAAAACATTATTTCTGTCAAACATTCAATCTACCGTCATCAACCATGTATGCATGCATATGTTATTATATCATCATGTTATTTCATCTTTATAACATGCTCGTTCTAAGTGAGCATACAACTTATATAATCATTATTAATATATATAATCATCTAAATAAAATCATGCCATTATACATTTATGCCAACTATATGTTTTTCCAATGATATTTGGACTACATTATTTATGTGCATAATAATAATAATTCATACCCTACTCTTGCATGCTCTACTCTTAGAAAAATACTTTTCGAAAACCTTTTCAGAAAACTGTTTCTGAAACTCTTTATAAAACCAAGAAACTTTTTCTGAAAACATTTCTGTCAAAGCATATGAAACTTTTCCCATCTTTTTTTTTTTTTAAAATACTTTGAATTTCAGAGTCTTTTTTTTTTTAAAAAAAAAAAAAAACTTAATTTCTGAAAATCATAACACATGTATAATGCATGTTCCTTTCTATGTTTTTCTTTTCCTTACCCTATCCATGCTTTCTTATGTGCTTAAATATATATTATCACATAAGTACGTGCATATGTCTATACACACCTATAACTAATGACATGCGAATTCTGTTCTTAGTGTGCTTATGAATCAGTGTCACATGTATTCTATACTTTACAAGCTCTCATCATACATGCTCAATTTGTTATATGCACTGTCACTATTATAGGTATCAAGCCTGCTAAAAGATATTATTTACCTTAAGTGACCTTATGATTTGAACACACTGATATATAATTGAAAACGCAGCTATATAGTTGCACTAAACCGCCTTCTGCTATAATTTTCTTTACTTACGAAGATCTCATTTCGCTATAACAGTGCATCAAAATTGCCAAGAGAAGTGACTCCCGCACGCAATGTATCAATGCATGAAAACTCCAAACCAAAAAGATCACATTCAACTAAGAAGAAATTAGAGATATGATGATATGAGGTACAAATTTCTAATGTGTATTACTGCTATAGAACGCATATCATAAAATAAGACTTTCAATATGGCTTTACTATTACATATAACTTCTAATATATAAAAAAAATTATACACTTTAATATTCAAGTACATGAATATCTTTATGATTGCTTTTAATTTTCTGACTTTCTATTATAATATAGTTAAACCAAGTGAATACACATTGTCAACTTCAAATTAACTATTCTCATTAAAATTTACTCTACCTAAACTAATATAACACGCACATAATAAATCAAGTACTATTGCACATGTGCATAATTAATCTTGATAACCGTTTCCAATTTAAATTTAAATCCATCTCTATTACCTACTTCCATAAAAACAAAACTAGTAATTGTTGATAAATAATATCGAGAAAGTTAATATGGTTATTAGTAATTAGAAATAACAATTATAGTAATAAATCAATCTAAATACAGAGATAAAACAAAATCAAGACAAATTACTCAAAGAGAAAATTGTGATACAAAACCAATAGAAAGATGTGTATAAAAAAATGTTCTTTCTCCCTTATTCTCACTACTGAAATCAGCCACAACATATGCCAAAACAAAATCATTAACAATAATCCCACCACTGTTGTAATCCCAATTCAGATTTCTTAAACACATAAATGCATAAATGTATGTTAATATACTAATTTGGATTCCAATTTAGTTATTTATCATTTTCCATAATCAAATCTCAAATTTTTCCCCAATCACCTAGGGTTCTTCCGTTACTGTTTCTTTCCCTCTAATCATTTATAATTCTTTCAATTTCCATAATTAAAATTAAGTTTAAATAATTATATCCTTCCTCCAACTATTCACCCCACAACCTATATAACAAAATAAATTAATACTCAAATGAGTCTAAGCCATAGTGTACTTACTAGTTGCTTCTCCCTCTCAATCTCAGCTACTACCTTGCTCCCCTGCTCTCGGCTTCATCTACCCTTTCTTTTCTTCTGTATTTTCTCTCTGTCTTGCGCTGTCTCTCACTCCTCTCTCTGCTCATCGCTATTTCGGCCTTCTCATCTCTGCCTTTTTTTTTTGGCTTCTTTTGTTTTTCACCATTTTCTTCTTCTCAAATAACACTCCTAAATCCACTAAATAATTATATCCTTCCTCCAACTATTCACCCCACAACCTATATAACAAAATAAATTAATACTCAAAGGAGTCTAAGCCATAATGTACTTACTAGTTGCTTCTCCCTCTCAATCTCAGCTACTACCTTGCTCCCCTGCTCTCGGCTTCATCTACCCTTTTTTTTCTTCGGTATTTTCTCTCTGTCTTGCGCTGTCTCTCACTCCTCTCTCTGCTCATCGCTATTTCGGCCTTATCATCTCTGCCCTTTTTTTTTCGACTTCTTTTGTTTTTCTCCATTTTCTTCTTCTCAAATAACACTCCTAAATTCACTTTTCCTTTCAAAAAAATGATTCGAGTGAATTCCTTGAATTAGCTTCAAGTTATTGACACAGAAAAGCCAGCTTTTCCCCCTATTCTCTTCACGCCCTCTTCACGCCCACGATAGAAGTAGCAGGAAAAATATATTGCCTTTTTTTTTTAATTCATTCATATTCCTTAATCTTGGTCTAGAAATTTCTGGATGCATACCCAAAATTAGATGTGTAGCCGAATTTGAGAAAAAAAAATAGTCATAATTTTTTTTTTTTGGGTTAACACACAGTTTCGGCCTTTTTTTTTTTGTTTTTAATAAATTAGGCCCAAGTATACTTATAATGGGCAATTTAATTAGAAACCTGTATTTAATTTATAGAAATATTTAGGTTCATCCATTTTTAATTAGTGTAAAAATTTTCAATTTCATCCCTAAATTTAATCCAATAAAATTATAATTAATTTCATGAAAATAATCTCATTTTACTTGAAAAATAAACCTCGTATTAGGATGCAATCCCACACGCGAAAAATTAAATTCACGCTAATATTCTAAAATAATCCCGGATGTTACATTCACCCCCCATTATATAGGATTCGTCCTTGAATCCTGACCTGAGCATTCAAAACCAGCAACAAGCAAAGACTGGAAACCAAATGACAAGCAAAGACAGATATGGCCTAAACAAAATAAGTACTTACTGAGATAGTCGAATAGCCAGCAACTGCAGTCACCGACACTCTATAACCTCTGCTCTGATACCATCTTTGTAACATCCCGCCTAAGCCAGGATGCTACCGGTAGGAGACAGGCTAATCCCGTCTCCATAAGCCTCTGACTCTGACGAAAATTCGGCATGACCTTTGCTAAAAGTCATGTAACCTGGATCAAAGTCCAGCACCATCATACAACCTATAGGGCCCAACACACAGTCTAACACTAAATAATCAACTCAAGTCATAATACAACTAGGCTCCGTGCCTGCAAACCCATATAAACAAAAACTTTACATTTAAAACTTATATACTTCGATTCCTTTACAACCAGACTCATAAACAAATTGACTCTCTTCCACCCAAGACCTGGTGACTGGCTGACTGCAACGCTGCTATCCGGCTCCTCAAGCTCTGGTGTCTGTGGTAGACCGATCAAGTCACCAACCTGCAAAACTCAAACACTGATGGGCTGTGAGTCATAACACTCAGTAAGTAAATATGCTCATCCCTTGAGCGCCAAACACATGCAAAGACTTAATTCTATTTCTGTATTACCCTAGACTTTCTATATGTCCATGCAATATTACAGGGTCTGTGCCACTACAAAATTCTTAACTATTCATAACGTATTACTTTTTATTGATCCATCTAACTGATCATAAACATACTTTTAAATTTTGACTACTGCTATTATCTTAAACATCTCAACAAACATCGAGTTTCTATTTTACTAACTATATATCGAGACCCATCACACTTCTGCTGCGCTACTCAGATTTTTCCTTTACTTTTGTGTATACTATATGCTAATCTAGATCAGACAATTACAATAACTTTATTACTTTTTATTATCTTGAAATATCATCAAATCGGTTATACAAAAACATTATTTCTGTCAAACATTCAATCTACCGTCATCAACCATGTATGAATGCATATGTTATTATATCATCATGTTATTTCATCTTTATAACATGCTCTTTCTAAGTGAGCATACAACTTATATAATCATTATTAATATATATAATCATCTAAATAAAATCATGCCATTATACATTTATGCCAACTATATGTTTTTCCAATGATATTTGGACTACATTATTTATGTGCATAATAATAATAATTCATACCCTACTCTTGCATGCTCTACTCTTAGAAAAATACTTTTCGAAAACCTTTTCTGAAAACTGTTTCTGAAACTCTTTATAAAACCCGTTTTTCTGAAATACTGTTTTCTAAAAAAACAAACTGTTTTTCTGAAAAACTATTTCTGAAAACCAAGGTCTCTATCTGAAATCTGTGTCTCTGAAAACTGAATTTTTTTTTTTTTTTTTTTTTTTTTTTCTGAAAACCAAAATCTGAATTGTGAATCTCCGCCCGTAGGCGCATCTCCGCCCGAAAGCGCATCTCCGCCCGTAGGCGCAACTCCGCCCAGGAATATACCATCTGAGCGCTGAGGATCTAGGGGCGTCCCCCCAGTCCTCCACATGTGCACATGTATATAAATCCGACAATTCCAAAGCATCCGTCAATTCCAACTTAATCTCGAGTTTCAGACTGGGGTGAGTTTTTACCTCATGCCCCGAAAAAAACATAAAACCATATTTTGTATTTTAGGACTGTAAGAAACTTTTTCTGAAAACATTTCTGTCAAAGCATATGAAACTTTTCCCATCTTTTTTTTTTTTAAAATACTTTGAATTTCAGAGTCTTTTTTTTTTTAAAAAAAAAAAAAAACTTAATTTCTGAAAATCATAACACATGTATAATGCATGTTCCTTTCTATGTTTTTCTTTTCCTTACCCTATCCATGCTTTCTTATGTGCTTAAATATATATTATCACATAAGTACGTGCATATGTCTATACACACCTATAACTAATGACATGCGAATTCTGTTCTTAGTGTGCTTATGAATCAGTGTCACATGTATTCTATACTTTACAAGCTCTCATCATACATGCTCAATTTGTTATATGCACTGTCACTATTATAGGTATCAAGCCTGCTAAAAGATATTATTTACCTTAAGTGACCTTATGATTTGAACACACTGATATATAATTGAAAACGCAGCTATATAGTTGCACTAAACCGCCTTCTGCTATAATTTTCTTTACTTACGAAGATCTCATTTCGCTATAACAGTGCATCAAAATTGCCAAGAGAAGTGACTCCCGCACGCAATGTATCAATGCATGAAAACTCCAAACCAAAAAGATCACATTCAACTAAGAAGAAATTAGAGATATGATGATATGAGGTACAAATTTCTAATGTGTATTACTGCTATAGAACGCATATCATAAAATAAGACTTTCAATATGGCTTTACTATTACATATAACTTCTAATATATAAAAAAAATTATACACTTAATATTCAAGTACATGAATATCTTTATGATTGCTTTTAATTTTCTGACTTTCTATTATAATATAGTTAAACCAAGTGAATACACATTGTCAACTTCAAATTAACTATTCTCATTAAAATTTACTCTACCTAAACTAATATAACACGCACATAATAAATCAAGTACTATTGCACATGTGCATAATTAATCTTGATAACCGTTTCCAATTTAAATTTAAATCCATCTCTATTACCTACTTCCATAAAAACAAAACTAGTAATTGTTGATAAATAATATCGAGAAAGTTAATATGGTTATTAGTAATTAGAAATAACAATTATAGTAATAAATCAATCTAAATACAGAGATAAAACAAAATCAAGACAAATTACTCAAAGAGAAAATTGTGATACAAAACCAATAGAAAGATGTGTATAAAAAAATGTTCTTTCTCCCTTATTCTCACTACTGAAATCAGCCACAACATATGCCAAAACAAAATCATTAACAATAATCCCACCACTGTTGTAATCCCAATTCAGATTTCTTAAACACATAAATGCATAAATGTAGTTATTTATCATTTTCCATAATCAAATCTCAAATTTTTCCCCAATCACCTAGGGTTCTGCCGTTTCTGTTTCTTTCCCTCTAATCATTTATAATTCTTTCAATTTCCATAATTAAAATTAAGTTTAAATAATTATATCCTTCCTCCAACTATTCACCCCACAACCTATATAACAAAATAAATTAATACTCAAATGAGTCTAAGCCATAGTGTACTTACTAGTGCTTCTCCCTCTCAATCTCAGCTACTACCTTGCTCCCCTGCTCTCGGCTTCATCTACCCTTTCTTTTCTTCTGTATTTTCTCTCTGTCTTGCGCTGTCTCTCACTCGTATCTCTGCTCATCGCTATTTCGCCCTTCTCATCTCTGCCCTTTTTTTTTCGACTTCTTTTGTTTTTCTCCATTTTCTTCTTCTCAAATAACACTCATAAATTCACTATTCCTTTCAAAAAAATGATTCGAGTGAATTCCTTGAATTAGCTTCAAGTTATTGGCACAGAAACGTAAGCTTTTTCCCCTCTTCTCTTCACGCCCTCTTCACGCCCACGATAGAAGTAGCAGGAAAATATATTGCCCTTTTTTTTAATTCATTCATATTCCTTAATCTTGGTCTAGAAATTTCTGGATGCATACCCAAATTAGATGTGTAGCCGAATTTGAGGAAAAAAAAATAGTCATAATTTTTTTTTTTTTTGGGTTAACACACAGTTTCGGCCTTTTTTTGTTTTTAATAAATTAGGCCCAAGTATACTTATAATGGGCAATTTAATTAGAAACCTGTATTTAATTTATAGAAATATTTAGGTTCATCCATTTTTAATTAGTGTAAAAATTTTTCAATTTCATCCCTAAATTTAATCCAATAAAATTATAATTAATTTCATGAAAATAATCTCATTTTACTTGAAAAATAAACCTCGCATTAGGATGCAATCCCACACGCGAAAAATTAAATTCACGCTAATATTCTAAAATAATCCTGGATGTTTCAGATACCCCTCACGCGTACTCTCCCCTCCTATTTATAATAGTGAAGAAATCAGATTCATTCTTTTACAATGATCCCTAATCGAAAATAATTTACTTTTCCTATAAGGATTCCTAGTCAGAAACTACTTCTCTTCATTCATCCCATTAGGATACTGACTCGTTAGTTCTTCTCACGAAGATAGGATAACTCCTCATCTTATCATATGAAAGTAGGATAACTTATTATCTTATCCGTAAAAATAAGGTGTCTTATCTTTTGGAGCCTGCCTCGTCATATGCTCGATCTGTTAGAAATTATGACCCATAGCGTCACTGTTTGTAAAAGACATTGTATTTTTGTATAAAATTAACTATGTAATGATGAAATTGTCTTTTACCGTTTCGTAATCTATTTACTTTCATATATAAATGGTAAAAGTCCATATGATTAGTTCCGAATTGAGATTATATGAGACAGTATCAATCCATAAAGGTTTAATCATTAAAATCTCTAGTCGTAGTATTATCGAGACTGGATATCAATAATGCGGAATAGACTAGTATTGCACTTGTGCGCATTGTGAGGGCATAACATCATAGTTCTCATATGTTTAAGTATAAGATACTTATGCAAGTACGATATGAGCTTGTGTTTTACCGATGGTACGGAAAACAGCTTCGCTCTGGATAGACCCCGCGGAATCTCATTGGTAGTATGTATATGTGTCTATGGGAGTCCGCTTCAGGGTAGAAGTATTTGGTCTTAACCTGAGACTTGCATCGCTAGTACTTGCGACAATCGGTAAACTTTGGTTTTGGTCGTCCAGGGCTTTAACAGGTTCTGTGTACGCCTCTATTGGTTTTATCGAGAATCGTAGTGTATTGGATGTGATGTCAAGACGGAAGTATCACTTCAGACATATGGAGATGATGATCATGCAGTGATTCATAACTAGTTCTCTATTGTGTTGTAACCATCGGGATAATATGACAAGGTCATGATTATCTGATTCAAAGAGACTAGTTACTTGATATCCGATATGTGCTTCGTACGGGGCAGACACTATTCCAGCCCCAGGCCTAGCACGTGACATCTGATACTGGATCGCAATACGAGATACTACGTATTCTATGCCTGACATAGATTATATATTCCTGTAAGAATATTTCTGGAGAATTGGGTAGGCACGGTGCTTTGCTAGAAGCTAACCATGTCTTATAAATCGGTAAGCACGTGGTACGAGGTAATCACTTCATCGGATAGTCCGATAACCGGATTTACTGCCAATATATCCAGAGATCTCTTGGGTCGCTTCCCAAAGATTCACCGATGACAGTTGACTCGATTAGAATTAATCTGGGATTAATTAAGAGAGAGAAAATTAATCTGGGATTAATTGAAGCTTTATTTAATCTGGGATTAAATGTGTTCGTATGAGAGAGAACGCGATTAATTTGGAATTAATCGGTAAAATAAATTTAATAGTTTAATTTGATTTTTCTATTTAATTTATTTGAATGGGCTAAAATTAATATATCGGATATATTAATATGAATTGGATTTCGTTACGAAATTAAAGTCGGACTTTAATACGAACGAACGAATTAATTTAGAATTAATTCGTAAACGACGTTCGTAATATATTTGAGAGGCACCGTTATTTAATTAAATTAGATTTAATTATTTAGCGACGAAAGTTCATTTAATCGGATTAAACAGAACCGAGCCGCGACAAATGATCGTAGAGATATTTGAATTTTAATTCAAATGTGGGGCCCACTTCACATGTGGTAGTGGCATTTATTCTTGCCACCTACCACTCAACCACCTTGTAATGGTTTTAGTAAAACCATTTATCCAACTACCAAGTTTAGGTAAAAGGGTAAAAGTGTTTTACCAAAACCAATTCTCTCTCTCTCTTTTGTAACACTTGGAACAAACAAAAACCCTAGACACAACCCTTGGGCGTGAGCTTCCTCCCTCTCTTCACTTTGATTTTCTTACAAACTCAAAGGTGATAGGGAAACATCTCAAAGCTTGGAATCAACATTCAAAGTTGGATCTTGAAGATCTTTTACTCAAATTTTTAAAGCTCAAATCCGTTCGTTGTAAGTATTTCCGCAACTTATAATGATCTTAATCACTTGTTTTCATGCTTATTAGATCCTTGGCATGTTCTAGGAACACAAACAATGGTATCATGAGCTAATTTTAAGCGTGAAAATTTCTAGGGTTCTCGAGCCTAAAATTTGGGGCTTTTATGTTTTGAACATGATTCTTTCAAATTGATGCTTTGATCATGCTTAGAATATGATAACTTAGAGTTATGCATGATTACATTTGAAATATATTGATTGAATCAAAAATAAAAAAAAAATGTTAGTGTGGCTGAATCCTCTAGGCAGTGGACTGCACTGGTTTTAATTTTTTGTAACATGAAATGATATGTTTAAATGCATGTTTAAATGTTGATTGTTGGTTTGATTTGATTAGAATCAAAGTCAATAATGTTTATGTTGAATTCAAAGAGCATGTTGAGCATGAAATGATGAATTTTGGTTTCAATTTGTGTTGAGCATAAATTGTTGGATTAAGCATGATTAACTAGTTAATTAAGATGTTTTGGAAATATTAAGGTTAATTAATTAATCATGGCTAATACACTTTAATTATAATAATTAAAATATTTGGAATATTAAAATTATAATGAAATTAGCCTTTTAAAGTTTATTGGGTTAAAAGTGTGTATTTGGGCTTAATGGGCTTAGTTTGACCATGTTTGGTTTTGGACTTTTGGATTGGATCCAATTGGGCCCAAAATCAATTCCATAAAGTCCAAATACATTACTTGGCCCTTTAAAGAATTTAATTGGGCCTAATGGCCTAAATTGATTGTTGGCAATAGAGTGATTCCTATTGGGCCTTGGCGTTTTGGGTTTGATCCATTATGGCCAAAGCCCATGCCTTAAGAATCAATTAAAAGCCCATTGGACTTTAATTAAAATGACATTGGATGTTATTGGGCCTTTGAGACCCATTAAGATTGGATTTAGAATCCAAGTCTTTAAGGCAAATATATAAGTGTAAAAATTTAATTTGGAATTAAATTGGAATTAGTATTGAATACAAATAAATTGGATTTAAAGTTTTAGTTCGATATAATTCAAGAATACGTCCTTAAAAGTATTTATTCTTAAACGAGTTGGACTCGCGCAAATCAAATCATTGTTTGAACATTGGATGGTCATTAATCAAAGATTAATTAATTGGATTAGATTGATTGAATAACATGCTTGTATGAATACATAAATGTGTTGTATGAATAATGTATATCAGATGGATATTAGAAGGGCAAAGGCAATTTTGGAAATTGTAATAAATTTAGAATTTATTAAATTTGGCCCGCGTGTCCAGCCTTTTATCTCTTTACTCCGTGTAATTCTCTTCTCACCTATTTCCCTCAATGTAAATGAGGTTTCTTTATTGTATTATGTAATTGGGTAGGAGTTAGAATAGTTCTAGTCGGGGAGAGGAAAGTGAGCGATTTGTTCTAGGAACAATATATTTAAATATCCATCCGCATATCGTTATTAATTTACTTTTGCGCTTTATGATGTTTTAGAAGCATGCTTAAGGGTGTATGATGAGACCTAATCAAAGATAATAAATTAGTTGCCAATTTTCGCGAAAAATCCTCAAAAAAATATTAAGCGTTTTTCCTTCCGTTGAGTGATTCTTACTCAAGATCCAAAGTTGGCATTGGTTTGTTGGCCAAAGTCAAGACCTTTGTCAATTGCGGATGTGTTTGAATCATAAAAGTTTTGTTCTATATCGGTGTCTTGTCCAAGTTGTGATTTTTTGGCCAAAGTCAAGATCACTTCTTGTCCATCGACATTGATTATAAAGCTTTCTATGTCAATGGGTCCCGCTTAACTGGAATCATTAAGCTTGTTGTGCCAAAGCCAAGGCTTAGTTGATTCAGAGGAAAAAGGTTAGGAAAATATATTGGATATATTGGCATATATACTGTATATATGTTTCGGACTTGGATATCCACCTACCGGATCTAGGAATTGGATGAGATACAATTGATCTTCGAGATCTACCTAGTTAAGTTTCATACAGCTTGTTGGCCAAAGTCAAGGTTGTGTGTTATTTAACGGGATCCTAGCCCACTAGGAAACTATGTTTCCTGAGTACTCGAAAGAGGGTTAGAGGCTCGCCGAGAAATAGTGGGAGGCTAGTATTGAATTTGCAATTTCATTCAGATACTTAGCTTTACACACTTTCAAATTATTTCATCAAAATTATATTATTAGTTGGACTAATACAATGTTATTTTTCTTGTAACAGTTAGACTGTACCCAAATATCTTTGACTAGATAGTTGGACTATCGTAGTCAAGATGACTGGAAAGGGAAATGTCTAAGACATTATCATGGGTGAAAATGTCTTTAAGGGCACGAACTTTGACGATTAGGAAAAATCTAAGGATAGTCCTTGGATCCGAGAGGCTGTTATACACGACACAGACACCTCTTGAGCCTAAACCCCACCTTTCAGACACTTGAGATGGAGCTTTGGAAGACTCACAACGATGATTGTGATACTACTCAGTCTATTATGCTTGCTTCCATGACTCAGCATTTCCGTCGACAGAACAGGGACTTGGATCCCTATAACATATTGGCGAGGTTGCAAGATCTTCACCGATCTAACAAAAGATCGCAGTGGTATGAGTTAGTGAAGAAGCTCTTTCGTTCGCGCATGTCAGAAGGCATGTCTGTTGAGTCCCATATGGCATAGATGATTGCTGACATAGATGAGCTAGCTACCATGGGGATAGTCTTTGAGGCTGAGATTACTATAGACATGGTCTTGTAATCTCTCTCCGACACCTGAAGACAGTTCATCATAAACTATAATTTGATGAACACTGATGATACTCTTGGAGAATTATTGTCTACTCTCAAGGAAGCTAAGAATGAGCTTATCAAGGGCAATAAGCGCGAGTCGCACTTTGCTTCGACATCTCATACACCAAGGCGACTGGATTGTGAAGAAGAAGAAGCATAATAGAAAGGGCAAGGCCAAATCGTCAAAGGCTTCTGGGAAGCCTAAGGATAAATCTTAGGATGTTTGCCTCCAGTGCGGCAAGCGGGGTCACTGGAAGAGTGACTGCCGCGAGTACAAGGCGCGCCAGATGGAGATTAAAGCGGGCAAGACACCGGCTTCAGGTATGTTTGTTATTGAAATAAACATGACTACTTCAGTTTTAAAATTAGATTTTTATTCTGGTTGTGGTATTAACATATGTACTGATGTGCAGGATCTGCGGATTAGCAGGAGACTGACCTCAGGGGAGATTGATCTACGCATTGGAAATGGGGCCCCAGTCGCCGTTTTGGCCGTTGGCACTTTTGTTTTAGAACTGCCCTCAGGGCAAGTACTTGAACTTACAGACTGTTATTATGTGCCTAGTTTGACTAGGAATATTATTTATGTATCCATATTAACCCAATGTGGGTATACTTTTGTATTCAGGTACACTGGGTGTTTTGCTTATAAAAATGATGTAGAAATTTGCACTGCTGTTGCAAATAATGGTCTTTATATTTTGAATATAAATCAATCTCAAACATATAATATAACAAACAAAAGGCTCAAAACGAGTAACAAAGATGAAACTTATATGTGGCACTGTCGTCTAGGACATATAAACAAACTCGCATTTCCACACTTTCGAAGAGTGGATACTTGGACGGATTTGATCCAAATTCATATGACGTATGCGAATCTTGCTTATTAGGCAAAATGCCTAAATCACCTTTTAACGGTAAGGGTGAACGCGCCACCGAACTGTTTGCCCTCGTTCATAGTGACGTATGTGGGCCCATGTCTAGCCAGGCTAGAGTTGGATATGAATACTTCATAACCTTTACGGATGATGCATCACGTTATGGTTATGTGTATCTTATGAGACACAAGTCGGAAACTTTTGAGAAATTCAAAGAGTTTCGACACGAAGTTGAAAAACAGACAGGCAAAAGTATAAAGACATTACGATTAGACCGTGGTGGCGAATACTTGAGCAATGAGTTTCAGATTACTAAAGAATATGGTATTCTTTCACAGTGGACTCCTCCTGGAACACTGTAATTAAACGGTGTGTCCGAATGGAGAAACCGAACTTTGTTGACATGGTAAGGTCAATGATGAGTCGCACTGAGCTACCTATCTCCTTCTGGGGATATGCATTAAACAATGCAATTCTTATTTTGAATAAGGTTCCGTCAAAGTCTGTACAACAGACTCCGTATGAGATATGGATAGGAAAGAAATCGGGTTTCTCATTCCTGAAGATTTTGGGATGCTGGGCATATGTCAAACGTTTGGAAGGTACCAAACTTGAGCCCAAATCGGATAAATGCCTACTCGTATGATATCCTAGGGAAACCAAAGGATATTACTTCTATCACCCACGAGAGAACAAGAACAAATTTGTTGCTTTACATGCGGTTTTCCTTGAAAGGAATCCTAAATACATGGTTAGTGGGAGGAAAGTAGAACTCGATGAAAATCAGAGTGATACTATTCCTGGCATAGAATCCTCAACGGAATAAGAACAGTCCATCCGGGATGAGACTGTACCATAATCTTCTATTACACAAGGACCGCGTAAGTCAGAGAGAATCAGGAAACAACCTGAGAGGTATGGGTTTCTGATCTCAACTCATGTATATTAATCTTATTGAAGATAACGAACCGGCTACGTATGAGGAAGCAATACAAGATATCGATTCCGCTTTATGGCAAGAGGCCATGAAGTCCGAAATGGATTCCATGTACACCAACCAAGTTTGGACACTAGTTGATGCACCAGAAGGCGTAAAGCCTATTGGATGCAAAAAGGTCTTCAAGAGGAAGACCGACATGGATGGCAACGTAAAAACGTACAAAGCTAGGCTTGTAGCAAAGGGGTATCGTCAACGACATGATGTCGATTATGACGAAACTTTCTCACCCGTTTCCATGATTAAATCCATTCGGATAATGCTTGCTATTGCTGCATATTTCGATTACGAGATATGGCAGATGGACGTTAAAACGCTTTCCTTATCGGAAACCTTTTGGAGGATGTTTATATGTAACAGCCTGACTGTTTTATCATGCCTAGACTTGCAAACAAGGTTTGTAAGTTAAATCGGTCCATTTATGGACTGAAGCAAGCATCGCGGTCATGGAACCAACGTTTTGATGAGATCATAAAAGAATATGATTTCATTCAAAACGAGGATGATCCTTGTGTATTTAAGAAGGTTAGTGGGAGTGCACTGACATTCATTGTCCTTTATGTTGACGATGTATTGCTTATGGGCAATGACATTCCCATGTTAACATCGGTGAAAGCTTGGCTTTCATAAGAATTCTCCATGAAAGATCTGGGAGAAGCAGCCTTTATTCTAGGAATAAATATCTACATGGATAGATCTAGAAAGCTGCTTGGACTCTCTCAGAGCACGTACATTGACAAATTGTTGAAAAGATTCAACATGGATCAGTCCAAGAGGGGACTGTTGCCAGTGTCACATGGCATCTCTCTATCTAAGGACATGTGTTCTAAAAATCAAGATGAGAGAAACAACATGAGTCGGATACCGTTCGCCTCGGCAGTGGGATCGATCATGTATGCCATGATATGTACGCGACCTGATGTCTCGTTTGCTCTGAGCATGTGTAGTCGCTATCAGGCCGATCCAGGTGATGGTCACTGGATGGCAGTTAAGAACATCCTAAGTATCTTAGACGAACTAAGGATGCTTTCTTAATTTATGGAGATGGAGAACTTGAAGTAACTGGGTTATACCGACACAAGTTTCCAAACCGATAAAGACGACTCTAAGTCGCAATCTGGGTACATATTTTGTTTGAACAACGGAGCAGTAAGCTGGAAATCTTCCAAGTAAGAGACTGTTGCCGATTCAACAACAGAAGCGGAGTATATCGCTGCAGCTGAAACGGCAAAAGAGGCAATTTGGATCCGTAAATTCCTAATTGGATTAGGAGTGGTCCCGTTAGCAGCTGAGCCCGTTACATTGTATTGTGATAATAACAGAGCTATAGCACAGGCTAAGGAACCGCGGTCTCATCAACGATCCAAGCATGTTCGTCGACATTTCCATCTGATTCATGAGATCATACATCGTGGTGATGTGAAGATCGAGAAGGTCGCATCAGATGACAACATTGCAGATCCGCTGACGAAAGCTATTTCACAGCAAAAGTTTGAAAAACATATACATAGTTCATGTGTTAGATGAGTGACTGGCTATAGGCCAAGTGGGAGATTGTTAGACAATTATGACCCATAGCGTCACTGTTTGTAAAAGACATTGTGTTTTTGTACAAAATTAACTATGTAATGATGAAATTACCTTTTACAGTTTCGTAATCTATTTACTTTCATATATAAATGGTAAAAGTCCATATGATTAGTTCCGAATTGAGATGATATGAGACAGTATCAATCCATAAAGGTTTAATCATTAAATATCTCTAGTCGTAATATTATCGAGACTGGACATCGTTAATGCGGAATAGACTAGTATTGCACTTGTGCGCATTGTGAGGGCATAAAGCATAGTTCTCATATGTTTAAGTATATGATACTTATGTAAGTGCGATAGGAGGTTGTGTTTTACCGATGGTACGGAAAACAGCTTCGCTCTGGATAGACCCCGCGGAATCCCATTGGTAGTATGTATATGTGTCTATGGGAGTCCGCTTCAAGGTAGAAGTATTTGGTCTTAACTTGAGACTTGCATCGCTAGTACTTACGACAATCGATAAACTTTGGTTTTGGTCGTCCAGGGCTTTAACAGGTTCTATATACGCCTCTATTGGGTTTATCGAGAATCGTAGTGTATTGGATGTGATGTCAAGACGGAAGTATCACTTCAGACATATGGAGATGATGATCACGCGAGATTCATAACTAGTTCTCTATTCTGTTGCAACCATCGGGATAATATGACAAGGTCATGATTATCCGATTCAAAGAGACTAGTTTGCTTGATATCCGATATGTGCTTTGTACGGGGCAGACACTATTCCAGCCCCAGGCCTAGCACGTGACATCTGATACTGGATCGCAATACGAGATACTACGTATTCTACGCCTGACATAGATTATATATTCCAGTAAGAATATTTCTGGAGAATTGGGTAGGCACGGTGCTTTGGTAGAAGCCAACATGTCTTGTAAATCGGTAAGCACGTGGTACGAGTACTCACTTCATCGGATAGTCCGATAACCGGATTTACTGCCAATATATCTAGAGATCTCTTGGGTCGCTTCCCAAAGATTCACCGATGACAGTTGACTCGATTAGAATTAATCTGGGATTAATTAAAGAGAGAGAAAATAATTTGGGATTAATTGAAGCTTTATTTAATCCGGGATTAAATGTGTTCGTAAGAGAGAGAACGCGATTAATTTGGAATTAATCGGTGAAATAAATGAAGGGGTTTTATTAGGGGGTAAAATCCGGTTACGCAGCGGAAGCGGCGAAAATCGTATTTCGGATTTCAAAACTTTTTCTCGGATTAATTAAATAAACATATTTATTTAATATTGCTATAATCAAAAATGAGAATAAAATTTCAAATGATCATATTCAAGTGAAATTACCAAATTACCCCTACATGGTAATTTGTCCATTTTTAGTCCGAAATTGATCTAATCATTTTGAATGATTCTAAATCATTTATAAGATGAACTTAGCATGCTTGAATCATCAAAACACCAAAAGAACCAAAATCCCCTAATTACTAATTCTTGGCCGAGAGCTCCTTAAAGGGGGGGTTTTGTCATTTCATTCAGCTTCAAAACTCATCCAAATGAAATCCAATCAACATGAAACTTTATATGCATCATATACACATCCAAATGCATAACATATCCCAAAAGCCCCAAATTCGGAATTGGTTATAAACCCAAATTTCTCAATTTCAACAAATTGGACAAATTAGACTAAATACACCAAATCAATTACTTCAATCATCAATCTTACATCCAATTCAAGTCTCAACACAATGAAACAACTCAAGATCAAATCTAGGTCATTTAAGAGTGGGTCAACAACTCTAGAATAGCAACTTGGTTTCATAAACCTTAAAAGAATAATTATAACTACAATAGTTACATGCTATCTTCATTACACATGCTCTCACTTCACCAAAACTTCCATCAACAAAATCATAAAGAAATAAAGAAAGAAACAATCTAAGAATCATCACATGTTAAGCCTAGAACCTAAGGAACAATTCCTCTCTAATAGCAAGTTTAAAAAACTTACTAAAATTCCAAGCTTTCTTTGAATTTTCTTTCTTTCTCAAGCTTTCCTTTTTCTTCTTCAATGGAGTTTTTCTCTTTTGGTAAAGTGTATTAGGTTATCTTAATGAAATGAAAATGAAAACATTTATATTAAGGCAAAAATTATGCCTTGGCCGAAATTGCATATACCAAATGCAACAATATAATTTCAATTTCATTTCACTTTATTACTTTATCAACTTGCATAAATATCTTAATACAATGTAGGCACTGCATTTTTACACATAAACCCGATGAGGAGTCTTATTTGGAGACAACTACCTTTTAAGTCACGGAGGTCACGGGAAACGGACATCGGAAGGGGAAATTCAGAATAAACAAGGTTCACTGTTTTCGTTCGTGCTGCGTTCGTGTTTACGTCAAACGGATTGCGGGCGTTCGTGCCGCGTTCGAGGAAGCGTTCGAACGGTGTCGGTAAATCTGGTTTTGCTGCTAGCCTCACATCCAGCCCAATTAGCCCCCCCAAAGCCCATAAACACATCCCAAGTTAAATAAATAAATATTAATTAAAACATTAACTAAATAATATAATAATTAAATTAATTAAATGATTAAATAAAACATATACCAAACATAAAATAAACAATTACCAACTTAAACTAAAATCAGGCCTAAATAAACAAATCACACACTAAATCAAAATATAATCATGCCTAAATAAAATCAATCAACCAATTATATTCCCAATCTAATAAGATTATTCCCAAACTTAAAATATTGTATTCCTAAACAAGCCAATCAAATATTCAACCTTCCCTATCTAGCCAAGATTTGCCCCCCCCTCAATCTTTGACTTCCCTTAACCAAACCAAATCAAATCCTTTGACTTCCCTTAACAAAACCAAATCAAATCCCTTTCCTTGTCAAGCCCAACCCATTTGCCTATAAAAAGACCCTTCACCAACCTTCTCAAGATTAGTCCCCTAGTCCCCTAGTCCCTAGACCTTAGCTACTAGCTAGTCCTTAACTCATACACAATACACATAAAAATTACAGGAAGAAAACACTCAAAAAAGTAAGCAAAAGATAAAGAGGAAACGGCAACGAAACCACAAGGAAAACAATAGCAAAAGACGGAGAACGACGACTCAAAACAGTGAGACAACGAACGAGGACAGTGAACCAGTGAACCGGGAGAGTTGCGGAGCATCCCCCCCTCCTCGATCTCGTGTACCGTACATCCGAGAGGTGATTCAAAAGGTTAGACCTGAGGGTACACCTTTTCATTTGTTTATATCGTTTTTTTTTTATTATTGAATTCTATTCGCATGAGAGTCGTTTATGGATGCATGTTGTGGTCTTCGAGTAGATAAATATGCATGAATTTGAGATGTAATATGTTGTGGGTATTGGATGAATGAGAGATGTGTCAACTCTCGCGGTATATCGGATGGAAACCCGGACATAAATTTCATAGCCGATTCCGAATGGACGGAAATATGATCTGCACTCGGGCCACAACTCCACGTACCGCTTGAGTAAACGGCACCATCTTTCTTTGTTTTGTGTTGCTTTTGTTTATTTAGTTTTCTTTATTTGAATTCAATATGTTGTTATTTATGCATGATTCAACCAAACGCATGGGCTTAGTAAGTGCGATGTGAGATCCCCTATGGGGAGGGACTAAAGCCCTTTACCACGATGCTTTGCCGCGCCGGTTGATGTGTGTTCGGTGGATGCAAGACAGTTCAATCGGACATACTTAGAATAGTATGATTGTCGTTGTGTTTGTATGCATGATGTGATGTGACGTGCATGGGCTTAGTATGTTGGTCTAAAGGTCATCTCTTTGAGAGATCAAGAGCCCCAAAAGGCCACCTTTACGACAGTACTTCACGCGCCCCTTTATTTTGTTGTTTATGTATTACATACCATTTTCATGCATCAGTTCTGTTCCCGTTCGAACGCGTTTACGAACGCAACTCGAACGCGTATGTATTTTTGCCTTATCATCCTGCATCAGGTCTCATTTCCGTTCGAACGCGTTCACTAACTCCATACGAACGCGAGCATTCTGTTTCATTTCCGTTCGAACGCGTTCACTAACGCCATACGAACGCGAGCATTCTGTTTCATTTCCGTTCGAACGCGTTTACGAATGCTACAAGACAACACGAACGTACACACACTGAACTGAGTCTGTCTTATTATGTTCATGCCTAATTGCCTCTTGGTTGATCTTTCTTATGCAAATATGTTAATATATTACAATTCATATGCTTATGTCATGATAACATTTGAGTATTGTTCCTTGCGGTATGAAATATATGTGAAATGCGTACATAAGTTTTATTTTTGCACATGAGAATTTAGAAGCATGATACTTTTCGAAATAAGTGTTACTGAGGCTTAATTAAATTATTACATAAATCCTTTCATTACAAGTGACATAAGTAAGGGACCATTCCGAACCCAACGGTTTGAGGTCTTCCCTTGCGAGGGGTGAGTGCGGCCTTAAATCTTTGTCCCGGTTCACACCGGGTGGCGACTCCATGTATTTTAATCCTTCCCAACTAGGCCCGCGAGCCTAGGAACGGCGTCGCCCAGGTCCTGTGTTCCCACAGTCTGGCGACTCCACTGGGGATATGAGAATTGGCCCCGAAATATTGTCTTGTAATGAGTGGATTTATGTTTTAATTGACCGTGTCTATAGTGGATAAAGTAAGGGTTTAATCAAGGGCACTTTGAGGCTAGGTAATGGTTTGGTGTCTTCCTTCACTCACTACCTTTCTAGAAGGAAAAGCTGTGAGGACACCTATATGGCCATCTACTCGTAGCCTTTGTGATGGACTAATTTGGAGGACTCGTTGTTTATTCCTGACAACAAGCGATAAGAGCCTAAGAGGCTTGGGTATTTAAGTGAGCCTCGCTCCACCTTCCCTCTGGGGGATCTACAACGGGAAATCCATTTGACAGTCCGTCACACACCATAGCTCATTGGCACGTACCTTAGTGTATAAAAGAAAGGGTGCGCTCACTTGGTCGCTCGAACCCTTGTGGGGAGACCTAGTTGTGGGCCATCCTTCGCCGGTGAGAGCCTTTGTCTATACTCTTACTAACCCACCTATAGACCGGGTTGGCTAAAGTAGCAATTATTTCCTTGAGTATGTGCTTGTGGACCATCCTCATTTGGATGCAGTTGGACTATTGTCAGAAATGCGGGCTTGCTGGGCCATTTAAACTGGGGCAAGTTCGCACCTTAGACATTATAGGCCAAAAGCTTCTGAAATGTTGATGGCCACTTTGTAAAAAATTATTATGTCATGTTTGCATCATCTTGCTTGTGTTTGGGAACATCGTCGTTTGGATCCGTTTGGACCATGTGCCATGAGATATGGGCTTGTTGGGCCATTTGAACTGGGACAAGACGTATCTCATGACTATTGGGCCAAAGGCTTCTAAATAACAATGAGCCATTTATGATTGTGTTCGGATTTTTATCATTTGGATTTAGTTGGGCTCTTTGCCATAAGACATGAACTCGTTAGGCCATTTAAACTGGGACGGGTTCACTCTTATGACAGTTGTCCCAGAAGCTTCTAAAATGATAATAGGCCGATTTGTTTGAGAATTTTATTTGATTTAATATATGTTATATACTTCTTATGCACATCATGCATACATACATCATGTTAACCCTTGTGTTCTGAAAGCCATCATAGATTCCCGTTGGGTTAGAAAAAAGGGAAGACTCACCAAAATACCGAGAACAGACATGAGTGAATCAGATACTGAGGTATCCTGGATAGATCAGTTGGAAAATGGCTTCGCCAAGATTACTGAACAGTTGCAAGCCTTGACTACTTGCCATGACAATATGGCTGTGCCCCGTGCTGGGGGAAACTCTGAGAATGTAAGACGTGAGGAGACTCCGAATGGATTGGGGGATGACATCCCCGCTTTTGATGATGATATGGCTGATTATGCCACTGGGAAACAGTTGGGTCTCAGGCAGAATTGCAGAAACTCCATGACCAGGTAGAATCTGTTACCCGTAAGATGAAGGGTAAGGATGAAGACTTACTAGACTATGAGGCGATGACCTTTAAGGAACAGTTGCCTGCTCAGTTCAAAATGCCGGACATGGCCAAGTTAATGGGAACGGAGACCCGAGGGTCCATCTGCAGCAATATGTCTCATTCATGAGTTCAATGGGCCTATCACAGCGCCAAGTCCAAAAGATGTTTGGGATGTCACTCGATGGGGCACCTGTGGTTTGGTATCATAGCCTTGGAAAGAAGGTTAAGGAAGATTGAAAGAACTAGCGGATGCTTTTCTGAAGCAATATGTTACGGACTTGGAGATTGACTTGTCACTCCGTGATTTGGAGAACACTAAGTAGAAGCCGGAAGAAACTTCAAGGAGTATGTAGACCGCTGGAGAAGCCAGCTTCTGAAAATGCAGACTCGGCCCTCTGAGAAGGACCAAATCAAAATGATCATCAAGGGCACCAAGCCCTCTATTTATAGTAAGCTGAGGAGGATGACTTCGATGATTTCTGATTTTCGGCAGTTGAGGGAAACTGTCATGGATATTGAGGAAGAGGAGGCTGAAAACAGAAAGTCCTATGGCCAGAATAGGCGGACTTTTGGGGGGTATTCTGAGACTAAGCCCGCTACTGTCGAGGTTGCTGCCATCAGGAACCGGCAATTCTCCAACCTGGTCGACCTTTGTCGAAGGTATTTGAAAAGTTACAGGGACAAGGAATCTTGAAACCCTTAGAAGCAAGCCATTTCCGCACCCTCCACCACCACACATAAATGTTGACCTTTATTGTCACTTCCACCAGCTACATGGCCATGACACCGACAACTGCACCCGCCTCAGGCATGAAATTCAAGATCTCATAGATTCCCATAAAATGCCCAACCCATGAAAAGAAGCCCTCAACCATCAAGCTTCTCACATGGATGACAGTGAAGAACCATAGGCCGAAGAAGAAGGCAGTGCTGCGGATGATGGAGATGATCCTCCTAGTCTATTTGATCCAGTTTTTTTTAATGACATTGATTTTGTTACTTGTTCGAACTCTTTTCCTCAACAATAATAAAGACGTTCATTTCGCTAAAACTCTTCTGCAATATGAGTATATTTGAGAAAAGTATTCAACCTTGGTACTATGGAATCCAGTGATGAACACGGGGAACCTTCGCAATAAGCAAACAGAAAAGATAAGATAGCCATTCAGAAATCGGGAAATAGAGGCAGTGAAACTATCAGACTTGGAAGGGAATTAGTTCAACGGAGCCGATCAACATAGACAGACTGAAGCAGTGGTTTGCCCGAGGAAAGAAGACTAAGCAGTCACCAAGAGGATTGATGGAAGACCTAACCCGACGGGATAGGAACATGCATGCATGCATACACGTAACATATTCGCATCTTTTTTGTGTTTGTTCTGTTTGTAATAACAGTTTTCAGAGGAGAAAAAGAGAAAAGCGTCAAATACAAGCCAGCCAGAAGTAGTAACAGTACAATATCAGCAGTTTTTCGAGAATGAATCGCAGAGGGTCGAGGCCCAATCAGTATCAGTTTTGGGGATAAGTCCCCCAGTCAGGCCCCATCAACAGAATTTTGGAATGAATCCAGGGCCGAGGCCCACATCAGCGTCAGTTAAGGGTCGAGGCCCACATCAGCGTCAGTCTGGGGGCGAGGCCCATGTCAGTAGCAGTTGGGGCCGAGGCCCACTTCAGCAATCAGTTTTGGGGATGAGTCCCAGGGTCGAGGCCCACATCAAACATAGTGTGGGATGAATCCCAAGGGTCAAGGCCCACATCAGCATCAATCTGGGGGCGAGGCCCATGTCAGTAGCAGTTGGGGCCGAGGCCCACTTCAACATCAGTTTTGGGGATGAATCCCAGGGTCGAGGACCACATCAAACACAGTTTGGGAATGAGTCCCAGGGTCGAGGCCTTATTGTTGGACTTCTTAAAAGAAAATTCAAGTGAAATTCATCTGAAATTCACTAAGTGTATAAGATACACTTGAAATGCAAATGCAATTTAACCAATACATAATTCATCTTCTCCATCCAACTCTCTCTCTCTCACGCCCATGGCAGTGAACTGCCATGGGTTGGCCGAAATTTACATGGTAAGTTCAAGGGTTTTGTGGAAAAATCCAAGCGAGCTAGCACTCCCGAGAGACATATGAAGGTGTTAGGGACACTTACCCTTGAGCCGGGAATCATTTGACGAAGATTCGAAGCTCAAAATGATGAAGAAAACCGAAAACAGTGGGCTGTGAACTGCACATATTGGCGCCACCTTGGAGGATCCAAACATGGTTTTGTTCATCTTCAATCGTCTCAACTGATCGATGTGAGTATTCCGCAACTCCTTTGAGATGTATTCAACACTTTATCATGCTTGTTTAATGATCTTGGGACCTAGATAATAACCAACAATGGTATCAGAGCCTAGGTGCAAGCATGAAATTTTTAGGGCTTAAAAATTGGGTAAATTGATTTTGAGCATGATTTGGTTAAATTGTTTGATTGAGCATGTTTAAATGATGTTTAATTGAAGTTTGATTGGATCAATTTCATGAAATGATGATTGGATCAAATTTCCCCAAATATATTACCTTGGCCGAATGTGTAGGGTTTGAAGGATTCTTGGAATTTTTTGATTTTGGTTTGTTGGATGAATTAGAATCATTGAGGATGATGTAGATTTGAAACTAATTGGATTGGATTTTGAATTGAACAAAAATCCCCAATACCTTCACTTGGCCGAATCATAATGCCCTTTAAAGTCTTGGAATTTTGATTTTATGACATTAGATGTGTATGAAATCATTCGGGAAGTTAATTCGTTGTCGATTGTGTAATTAATCGGATTGAATTCAATCAGACAAAATTACCTTCCTTGCCGAGACTTAGAAGCATGTAAATGGGTTTGATTTTTCATTAATGTGTTTGGACATGTGATGATGATGTTAAGCATGATTAATTAGACTTATTTGATGTTTCGGAAATATCGATTTAGGTGATTAATCATCATAAGCACTTTAGGTTAATTAGATTATGAAATTGGATTTTATGATTTAATTAATTGGGCCTTGAATTGGATTTGGTCTTTTAAAGTTGTAAATGGGCTTCTGGGCTTTGTTGTACAAAGTTGGGTTTAGGCCAAATGGATTGGATCCAATTGGGCCAAAACCACTTTCGTTAAGCCCAATTGCGACTTTCTTAATGAACCTTTAAAGTTTAATTGGGCCTAATGGGCCAAGATTGATTTATGGGCTTATGAGGTCAATCCCGGATTGGATTTTGGTTATTCGGTTTGACCCGAGTTGACCAAAAGTCCACGCCTTAAGAAATCAATTAAAAGCCCATTAGACTTTAATTGAATTGACGTGGACGTTAATCGGTCGTTTGAGACGCGTTACGATTAAATTTGAAATTTAAGTCGTAAAAGGTTTATTATTAAAGTGTGATATTTAATTTGAATTAAATACGAATTAGAATTGAATGCATATTAAATTGGATTTAATGACGTAGTTTAATTTAATTCGAGAATCCGTACTTTGAGTACTTATTCGCAAAACGAGTTTGACTCGCACAAAATCAAATCGTTGTTTGAACATTGGATGATCACTAATTATCAGATTAATTAATTTGATTAGATTGATTGATAACATGCTTCGTGTGAATACATGGTTGTGATGAATGAATAATGTATATCGGATGGATATTAGTCGGGTAAGGGCAATTTTGGAAATTATTGTAATAAATTTGATTTATTAATTGGACCTGCGTGTCCAGCCTTTTCACCTCATTCTCTTTGTATTCTCTTCTCACCTATTCCCCTCAATGTAAATGAGGTTTCTTTAGAAGTGTAGTGTAACGGGTAGAAGTAATACAAGTGCTAGCTTGAGAGAGAAAGGGAGAGATTTGATCTAGGATCAATGTGTTAAGTATCCATCCGCATATCATTATTATTTATTTTCATATGCGCTTTATTATGTATTTAGAATGCATGTTTAAGGGTGTATGATGATGAGACCTTAACAAAGATAATAAATTGGTAGCCAATTTGCACGCGAAAAACCCTCGCTCAATATCATGTGTTTTTCCTTCCATTGAGTGTTTCTTACTCAAGATCCGAGATTGGCATTGGGTTGTTGGCCAAAGTCAAGCCCTTTGTCCGTCGAAGATGTGTTTGAATCACGAGAGTTTTGTTCCATATCGGTGTCTTGTCCAAGTTTTGGTTTGTTGGCCAAAGTCAAGACCGCTTCTTGTCACTCGACATTGATTACGAAGCTTTCCATGGTCAATGGGTCGCGCTTGACTGGGATCATTAGGTTTGTTGTGCCAAAGCCAAGGCCTAGTTGATTCAGAGCAAAACGGTTAGGGTACATATTGGATATATAGGCATATATACGATATATGTTTCGGACTTGGATGTCCACATACCGGACCTAGGAATTGGATTGGATCCAATTGATCTTAGAGATCTACCTAGTTAATTATCATACAATTTGTTGGCCAAAGTCAAGATTGTGTGACATTTAACGGGATCCTAGCCCACTAGGAAACACGGTTTCCCGAGTACTCGACAGAGGGTTAGAGGCTCGCCCAAAAATAGTGGGAGGCAAGAATTGAATTTGCAATATTCGTTCAATTACTCGCCATACGCGCTCAAACAAATATCACTCGTCAAATAATTAAAAGTATTAGTTGGACTAATATTTAATGTTGTTTTAATTAATATAGTTTGACTATATCCAAATAAATTCAATAAATAGTTGATTTTATAATTGGATTATAGTAATCAATATAATTGAATTAATATTATAGTTGATTGAATAATTGGATTATTATAATCATTATAATAAATAGTACCGGAAATAATTGATTAAATAGTTGGACTGTTAAAATCAATAAATATTGAAAGATTGGACATTTAAAATATAATCTTGGAAGATAATATTTAAATGGTTTAAATTTTCAAATTGGGAATGAAATTTCAGGATGGTCCTGGAAATAAATAATAAGTTACTTTATTGGATAAAATAACCTATTATGCCTAAACCCGGAATTAAGCAATTAGTATAACATAATCTTTGGAAGAATTATGTAATGATGACTTAAAGTGCTTAATTCAATATACTTGTAATAAATCTATGTTTAGATTTAAGAAGTATTAAATTTGCAATTAATGATACAATCTCAAGGAGACAAAGTCAAACTTTGCAATTAGTTAAGTAGGCGCAAGGCACACTTTACGTCAATATTCTAGAAATCCAAGGCTTGGCCAAAGGCTTCTGAATATTGAAAAGGGGTAAGGCAATATCGTTATTATCTCTGGGAAGATAAAGGACATATCCCGAAGTAGCTGTCGTTTGGATATGGTAGACACGAAGGAATTAAAGAAAGGGCAAGGCTCTGACTTTAAGAATGTTTGTCAATATTATGTCCATTACTAGTATTAAAATTGGATTTTAGAATACTTAGTATGGTACATAAAATATATGTATTGATGTTCAGAATCTGCTGTGAGCAGGATACTGACTTCAAGCTGAGGTTAATCTACGAATCGGAAACGGGACGAAAGTCGCTGTTTCGACCAAAGATACCTAAGTTTAGGAACTACCTTCGGTGTGTACCTAAATTAGGAAACTGTTATAATGTAACTAGTTAGACTAGAAACATTATCTCTATATCAGTGTTTAATCCATTATGGATAAACCTTTATATTCTAGAACACTAAAGTGTTTCATTATATAAAGATGATATTGAGATAAACACATTAGATGTGAATAACAGTATTTATATTTTGAATATAAATAAAATCTCGAACATTAATATGATAAACTAATAGCTCATACTGATCTGATCAGATGAAACTAATTGTGGCATTGTTGTCTGGGACACAATTAAACAAGAGTCTTATATCCATACTTTTGAAGAGTGGGTACTAAGACTGATTTGATTAATCAAATAAAGTCTACGAATCTAGTTTATTAGGTAAGGTACCTAAAACACTGTTTACTTAGTAAAAGTGTAAATGCCACCGATCTGATAACCTTTTCATAGTGAAGTAAGTGGGCCCATATCTAGCTAGGCTAGATGTGGATATGAATGTTTCGTGACCTTAACGGATGTGGCATCACGTTATGGTTATGTGTTTCTTTTAAAGAACACAAATCGGAAACTTTTAGAGTTTCGACACGAAATAGACAATAGATCGGCAAAGTATTAAACCGTCATGGTAAGACCGTAAATGGAAAAAATACTTAAGCAATAAGTTTCAATATACTTGAAAGATGTATATTAGTATCTTTCAAATGAAGACTCCTCCTGGAACACGTCAGTTTGACGGTGTGTCCGTACGAGAAACCGAATTTTGTTAGACATGATAAGGTTATCACGAGTCGCTCTGAGCTACCTTTTCCTTCAAAGATAAGCATAAACAGTGCAAAACTTATTTTGAATAAAGTTCCATGTAAATTCTGTTGACAGACTTCATATTATATATGAATGGGAAAGAAACGGGTTTTCACACTCCTGTAGATTTGGGTATGCTAGGCTTACGTTTGGACGATACCAAACAAAACTTCAAATCGGATAAGTGCCAAATATAGTTATCCTAGGGAAAACCATAAGTATTGTACTTATACATCTCACCAGAGAACAATTGGATTGTTGCTCGCCATGCGGTCTTCTCTTAGAGGATTACCGATATGCAGTGGTAAGTGGGAGGATGGTATAACTCGATGAAAATCGGA